>JBBPSZ010000099.1:0-18566 GCA_038093835.1 Strobilomyces confusus
CTGGCACTCTACACGAGCGGGATACACACGAACTTCTGGAGCGCTGCCACCCCCTTGGCATCTTTGACACCATGCCGGCGCTGTGCGTTGCCACCAACGTCGAGGAACTTTACCATAGTGTACTTGTGGAGACCCCGTTAGGTGAGTCCAGATCGCAGGTCGCACAGGCGTTCATGCATATCGCAATGCAGCACCATACTTCCGCGATTGTCTCTCCGCCGCCGACCTCGACGATCTTAACATCGAGATCGTCCGCAACACCGTTTACAAAGCGTATCTCGAGGATTTCTACGACTTCGTCGGTACATTGGGTTCACCGACGTCTGACGTGATGCAGACCATCCTCGCTTTTGAGGCTGACCGGAGAACGATCAATATCACTATCAACTCCTTTGATACCGAGCTGTCCAAGGAACAACGTGCCAAGCTCTTCCCTGCGATCGGCAGATTGTTCCCAGAGGGGAATAACGCCCTTGCAAAGGCAGACGACCTAGAGCAAGTCCGACAGGTCTGCGACAACATCTCCGAATACCGTTCCTTCTTCGACAGCTCTTCCTCGGCCCAAACTACTCATGACGCTGGTGATCTCACTGTCGCGGCCCAGCTAGAAGATCGGTTCTTCCGGATGGAAGTACATTTGAACAAACAGGCATTCATGCAACAGTTTCAGTATGGCGTATTCTATTGCTACGTGAAGCTAAAGGAGCAAGAGATTCGCAACGTTACATGGATAGCAGAGTGCATCGCCCAGGACGCGAGGGACAGGATACAGGATTTCATACCGATCTTTTGATCACGCCCATTTGTCTATTCCATACTCGATCCTCGTTTCGAGAGAATACAGTTGCTCGACGATACACTAAGCCTCGGTACGCCCGGGCTGCATAAGTTAGTTACAATTCGATGGAGGGAGTTCGCTAAATCTAAATCTAGTGCTACAAAATGACCGGGACAGATTGACTTTAGCATTAGGGCACCTCGGGTCAAGAAGCAGTCACCGTTTCCGCGACTGAGTCATCATGAACGACCTTGCCTATCGTATTCACAGGCTCCACGTTTCCCTCGGCGTGGGTTGTGGTGCTCGACGTTCCCTCAGAGGGTGTCTTGGTCGGCGTGCTGCATTCGCTGGCTTCAGTTTTGGCCAAAGCCTTCTTTGCCAGCCGTTCTTCCATCCAGGGACCAGCGCTGCTCAAGTCACAGCCGCCGTCACAGGTACAATTTCCGCCTAGAGAGGTGGGTAGGTTTTCGGCGTCCACGATCCGCAACAAGTCCTCTTTGTAGTCCTTCCCGAGAATATCGACCTTGTCAACGGTTTCTCTAGAGAGCCAAGGTTTGACCATGGACCAAATGAACGTGAATGAGGGCGGGGCATTTACGATGGCAAGCTGACCCATCCTGCCAAACGAGCGAACGGATGAGTAGAAAGAACGATCTCGTTGATGTACGCACGTCTCGGGGTAATAGTCTTGCGATATTTGGAACGACATCTGAACAAGGGACTTGACTTGCCAGAATTGCGAGAGGCTGTCGTGTCATTGAGAGCGTGCTGGCAGTGACAGCATACGACTCACCCGAAGTCCTGGAGATCGACGATGACACAGGATTGATCGATGTGACGACCTGCCGCACGCGATGCAGCTGGCAAAACTTCGCGAGGTAGGGCATCTGCGTTCACTACAATAGATTCCACGAGTTTTTCCGGAGGAACATGCTTGTAGAGTTCCGGAAGGTTTAGGCCACCGAAGAACTGTACGTTCACAGGCCGCCCTTTCTGTTGGACGTGAGAAACGGCTCTGGGCATATTGTTCGGACCGCTGACCTTGTCTGTCTACACAAGCAACGAAGTAAGCTCAAGAGGTTTGTGGAGAAACGACGGGCGCACCTTGTGGAAGTACATCGACCACGACTTGAACACTTGTTCACGGCCAGGATACTTGAACGGTGAGATGCAGCTCAGGGTGTCTCACGACCTTACACTCACGTCGAATGGGTCCATCCTGTTGTTCAGTTCGTCTATGCCGACGCCCAACACGGTTCGCCTCCAATGCTGGCAATTCTTGACCATTCTCTTGGATCCATCGAGGTTGAATTTCCGTGCTCGCAAGAATCGACTGTGACGCGTCAAAGGGTCGTCCTTGGCTCGTCCACGCCCACGATAGGTCGACGAGCAAGAGCGTCGTGTACTCACAGTAACGTCGAATCGTCTGTGCCAATCGAATCTCCTTCGTGCACGATACCATCGGCAAAGAGTTGCTCGCGGAAAGTGTTGAGGGCGTCCGCTTGCTGGGGGGGCAGTGACATATTAGACTCCGAGTCGGGTGTCGACATAATGCAAGGTTAGCGGCGTTCACGCGGCCATGGGACGAAGCGCTCGTGCGCACGGAATGGTCCGAATACGCTTCCAGGACTCATTGAAGCCGCGAACACTCGCGCATCGCTGTCGTCTGATAGCTGAGCTCGGAGATCATGCCACGAAGCAGCGCCACTTGGTCGTCCAACAAACTTTGACCAGATGTCCATTGAGCTCGTTACTTGGTTCTGTTTCGCATGAAACTTGCCGAGAAGTATCGGGCTGGCCGCCACGGTCGGCGATTTCTTGAACTGGTATTAGTGGTCCTTTCAATTGAAGGTACCAAGTTGTTGGTCAATGGTGAGATATTGACCCTCTCTATGTCACTAGAATGATCCAGCGATGAAGTCCGCAGCCATGGTTGCTGCTACGTCTGTCACGGTTGCTTGCAATCCATGACTCATCATCTTTCAAAAAAGGGGTTTCGAACATCGTCTTGCCCGGTGCTTGCGACAGACCACCATGTACATCGCCGGACTCCATTCTGCGATCGCCTCACCCCAAGGGGTCGAAGGGTTGGCGGTCCTCACCACCGCTGATTTCCTCAGATACCTTTTGTGGAGGTTGCGCGCGCCAGAAGTCACCGTCACGGAGGGGAAAGGAGGCCTCCCCATCCCAGAATCTACACATCGTTCCCTTCTGGACAAGTTCGTGTTTCCGGTCCAAGGGCTTGCCGCGCTGGTCCCACCTGCAGTCTACTGCGTCACCGTAGCATTCAACAATTTCGAGCAGCCCGCCTGGATGACGATGTTTTCCCTGCCGGACGACATCGTTCCGCCGGAGTGGAAGACGCCGATCAGGCTCGCGGCCTGTGCTGCCGGCTTCTCGTTGAAGTTCGTGCTCGACGGAATACTCGCTCGCTCTGAAGAGCGGTGGCGAATGATAGGGGTAAGCTGCCTCGTGTGCTCCGAACCACGCTGACCGACGTCCCTACTCCCGCTTCCAGCGTCGCGGAAGACCCAAGATGATCGAGGCAGGCCCATATGCCGTTGTCCGACACCCCGCATATAGGTTAGTGATCTGCTTCTAGGACGCGGCAGGAATTGACTTGTCCCAAGTGTGATGCTTCTCCAACAAGCGTTCTACTCGGTCATGTATTGGTCCTACGTACCGCTTGCCTCCCTTTGCGCTCTTGCGGGAGTGTTGGCGGTGAAGATCCCCATCGAGGTATGATTTAGGATATGGGGAATGCTACCGAAAGAATTCACGGGAACTACAGGAGAAGGCGGCTCAGGAAGACGACGTCATTGGAAATGACTACACTGAATACATGAAGAGAACTCCAGCAAAGGTCATCCCGTATGTTTGGTAGGCGCGTGTATGGCCAAAAAAGCTGCTTCGCAGAGACGAGGTGGATTGTTTCATTACTGTACCGTCCTGTACATCGCTACTATGCGTCAAGCCTCAACGATTTCTGGGATGTTAATACTAAGCTTTTCACTTGCCCAGACTCCATCCCAACGAGTCCACGTTCTCCGCCAACCGAAGACCTGACGTCATCCATGACCGCTTTCACGCCTTTCCATCCGAGACCGGTCCATTCTGCGACCAGCTTTCCATTGAAGTTACACTTCAACCATTCCTTGATGTGTTTCTCTTGCGCCATTGCATCCCATTCTGACTTTTTGCCGAATGTCACAAGCGCTTCCTCGACTGCACATCCGTCCTGTCCCGACGTGGACACGTTTGGAGGTCTGTCCTGAGCCCATGTGAGAAAGTCGGTGTACATGCTGCGACCTTCGACGGCCTTGTTAAACGCCTGCAACGAGTGGACGCGAAACCGACGAGGGTCGAAGAACCGCGACGTCGCAGCGAACTGGAACGTTTCTTCGACGGTCTCGAACCCACGCATCCATCTGTCCATGGACAGTCCCAGAAAGTCGAAAATCGTTCTAGCGGAGCCCGCCAGAAGCAACGGAGGATTCGGATGCGGACTGGCGACCTGATCCCTTCGACTGAGAACTCTCTGGGGGTGACGTGCGAGCGAAACGGTCACCTTGAGTCCGTTGTGGTTGACCGACAAGCCGCGGCTCTTCGCGATGGCCGTGATGATGACACCGAGATCCCCGAAGCCGTGGAAGACGACGACCCTCTCCACCGCTTCCTCGTCCTCGCACGGTCTGACGTCGACTTGACAATAGATGTGGTCCGAGGGTACGGGTTGCGCGGAGTGCGTCAGCCAATCCTCTTGGCTAACGGCGACGGCGTAATTGGACGTCCTGTTGCCGTCGAGCTCGATGCTCTTGACCGCGCCCAGGGCGCGGCCCACCTCTTCTGGAGCGACGTTCCGGCGCGTCAGCGGACGAGCCACGACGAAATCGATATCTCCGTGATCTTCCTTTTGCGGTCTCTCAGGAGGGACCTCTACGATCGCAAAGAGGGTCGAGAGCAGGGCCGCGAGGCGTGCTTTGAGCACCAGGTAGAGCGACGTGGGGAGCCTGGGCAACGAGCCCGGAGGCAGGTCCTGCAGAAAGGCCCTTCCGCCCATGGGAGTTTGCAAGGGACCATCGCCGGACGATCGTTCTCAAGGACGAGAATGGCAATGAAGGGTGAAACCCGACTCAACTCCGACTCATGTCCAAGTTTGCACCCCACCGCCGGTCCTACAACAACCCTCGCGCGGCGTCCGCCACCGTCTGCCAGAAATGTCTCCAAACGGGTGGGGGGTGTTACTTTCGGACGCGAGACCGGGAGCAGCTGACGCGTTCGTCGCAGGCCACTTCATCTACGAGTGCAAATCAGAACGTCCATATGTCTCTCGTCCTTCTCGAACGGAGATGCTCGAGAATCCAAAGGCGCTGGCCAAGCTCAAGGCTGACGGAAAGCCCTCCGTGGAGGTGCCAGAGGAGTTCAAAAAGAAGTACGTTGTGGTTTCGTCTTTCGAAGCGCCTCTCTGACCTTCGTCTAGAAGCGGTACGGCCAACCTGATCTTGGAAGCCAAGGAAAAGGAGAGGGAGAGACACACGACCGCAGGTTCGGACAGCCACCCAAGCAAGAAGGCTCGGAGGTAAGCGTCGTCTCTCGATCCCCTCGCCTTCTGACCGACATGTATTCTCAGACCGAGCCGTTCGACTGCGTCTGAATCTGAATCATCTTCAGACTCTGAGTCTGACTCTGCATCGAATTCGAGCCTGTCCGACTCGGACTCGGGTGCGCGCTCGCGTTCAGACTCATCGCGTTCGCGGGAACGTGACGCGAGGCGACGTGTTCCTCGTAGATATGACAGTCGGAGTCGTTCTAGGTCCTCGTCCCGTGCCTCTCATAGTTCTAGAGGTTGATTCGAAACTATGTCTCATCATCTACACGATGTATGTATGATATCAAGATGATTTCAGGTACAACCGCTGAGAGAGGAAACTCGAGTGTTCATCAGAAGTGCCACGATCAAACTGGCGATGTACTTGAGCTGACGTACGGCGCGCGAGTCGACGAACCGCTCACCCGTATAGACCAAGTACCTCCGCAAAGATGAGGATGAGGACCATGGACACGAATATTCGTTGTTCATAGACGTATGCGCGGACACACTGTTCCCGAGTCAGTAACTGCGAAGGGGAACACGTCGGCATCACGCACAGAATCACCGACGAGGCCGATGGCATAGCCTGCCGCGACACCGGTAAAGCCACACGACATGCCCGCCCCGAGGTGAATGAATCCAGCGGCGAGGGGATAGTCTTTTGATGGATGTACTGCGGAGAACCTAGAATGAGCGAGTCGTTCACGACGGAGAGCTACGAGCACGAACGCGAGCCTGCGATGAGCACCGACACCACCAACCCGTAGACGGCTATGATACCGGACATGACCACGGGTACCAGGGACTGCGCGACAGGTTCAGCGTCGGGAGGAGCGGGGTCGTTTGGGACGTGCCTTCATGATCAACTCTGGTTTGAACGTACCGACCCCAGCGATACCAATGCCGGATTTAGCGGTACCGAACGCAGCGCCGATAGCTACACGGTGGATCAGCGCAGATGGCAGAAGTATGCGATGTAGACGCACTGCTGAATATCATCTGCGACGTCGACGCACGGTGGTGAGTGGAATCGCACCAGAACTACTTTTTGAGGGCTACTAACCGCGGAAGCGACTCCGGCGAACCCGAAGAAAGGAGCGTACGGTGGACACAGTTCGGACGACATGGATATGCAACCAAAGTTTTGCCTGAGCCAACTTGGTCGACTCAAAGCGAGCAACGACGCAGCGCCACTGCACGATCACGTGGACAAAAGTTTCATACACAGAGCGTGCCAGAAGGAGCTAATAAAACCCTTCACTACCGTGGCGGAAATTAGATGCTATATCTGAACAGGGGGCTGTCATCTCCGTTCTCTGTGAATTCGTCCTTCTGATCGCAAGTGATGCCACCTTCGCTGCACAATCTATCCTTCTCCTTGTTGATGCGGTTGCAGTCCCACATGATGAGCAAGGACATTGGTATCCTAGCCAGGCGTCAGCAAATCGGCAGAAACGATCAAGATGATCGAAAGGAGACGCACGATACAACCAACAAACCCATACTCACTCCCAAGCCAACACGGAATCGTGGCGGGTCGAAGAAAATAAATGACGAACATATCCTGTCATGGTTTCGTGAGACCGATGGTACGGCGAAAGAGCGTCCTCACCCTCCCATATTTCCCAACCCATTGACCATTGCAAGGGCGACACCACGTTTAATGTCTCCTCCAGCGTTCGAGCTGACCAGTGCGAGAATAAGGGGTATAGGCGAAACGATACCCATCGCAGCGAGCACGACACCTACAAGCGCAACGCCAGGTCGCGCCTGCGTGTACAGGATAGTGCATCCAACCAAGCCGACGACTGCCCCACCGATCACGTACGGCCCGCGAAGTCGATGCTTGTCGGAGAAGATCCCGAGAAGAATGACACACACGCAACCTGCAACGAAAGGAGGAACCGAGAGCAGTTCAGCGTTCGCAGCGGTGAACCCAAGTTCGTGTATAATGGTTGGCGTGAAAAGCGCGATCGCATAAGCAGGGATAATGAAACTAGCTCGTGCATGGTCAGAAAGATAGTGAAAGGCCTTCCAATGCACGCACGCAATGTACACGATAAATTGAAGGTAGATTTTATAATCCTTGAGGGCCTGCAGAACGAACTGGAAGTTATAATGTGTGGCAAGGCCCTGGGAATCGGCCTTCATCATTTCAGTGACATAGCGTCTTTCTGCTTCTGTCAAAAATGAAGCAGTCTCTGGACTCTAAACGGAGGTGAGTGGCTAGATGCGCACATGAAACCACGTACATCATAAATAAAGAAGGGGGCGACAAGTGCTACAAGAACCGTGACTGCAGAAACAGTCAACATATCACTGTCAGGTGATACTGCAGGACTTACAGATACCCTCGAGGCAGAACTAACAGCTTTGGATGAATGCGTCGCAACACTGGACTTGTGACAACTCACGATCCACTGCCAACCACGGAGGCCGCCGATGCTAAATCGGGAGAAACGAGCTGCAGTCACATGAATGATATTTTTCTCAAGGTGCTGCCTACCCGTTCATTTTTTCAATGCCATAACTATTGGTATGTGAGTGGTATGTCCAAATGAACCAAGAGAGCGTGCTCACGCCAGAATACCGCCAAAGGCACCCGATATCGTCGCAGCAGCGAAGAATATGGCGAAGCGCTTAGCCAGCTCATTGCGCGGATACCAAGACGAGAGGTAATATGTCACGCCAGGGAACAACCCAGCTTCCGCCAAGCCGAGGAAAACTCGGGCTCTGTATATAACACAAACCAGCATCAGCTACTATAATGCGTTAGTTCTCAGATCCTTACACAAGAAGAGTTTGATATGTCTTTACAAGGCACATCAAAGTCATGATCACACCCCAAACAACCATGATTAGAGGGACTGCCAAACACTCCGGATTAGCATCAGCAGCTACAATGGAAAGTAAACTACTGTACTCCATCGAGACGGTCGAACGAGCTTCAAAACGACATTCCTGCGACATTGTTTGACTGACATGGCAGACGAGTGTGATTTCTACTCACGATGGGGGCTGTGCAAGACTGTACATAACCTCATCAAGTGTTAGCTATGTCTGAACACTCCATCAGACATGCAAATAAATATGGACGCTCACGAAGAAGACTGCTGCAGCAGTGTTATATCTGAGTCCAATAAGATTCAGGTCAGTCGCCATGCCTGCAATACTGGCATTGCCTAAAACTGGCGTAAGCGGCATGGTCACTGCGAAAAGTAGAGGCACTCGCCAATATTAGTGCGGTCCCTGTAGGCAAGACATTCTAGATTAAATTCAAGTAGTACGGAATCAACTTGTAGCTTACAAGAAAGACAAGAGGTACAGCAACGAGACAAGGGGCAGGAGGTGCCAGTCTAGCTTCGCTAGGGCCTTGTCACGCAGTTCGGTGTCAAGATTCAAAACGTTGTCGCTGACAGTCTTGCTGTCGATAGTATGTAGGTCGGTACCGACCTTGAGATCGTCAGAGGGTGAGTGGGGCATATTAGTAGGTTGGAACGCAGATGAGGTGGGGACTGAAGACTATGGCGCGCTTTCTTGCCCTATTTCATACTGCGTGATTTCCTGAAACGGGCTGTGATACGCCTGACAGTCCCCTTTCAACAGTGCAAGTTCAGCGGCGACTTACGTCATTTGAATATGGAAGGACGAGCGGGTCCCTTGCTTACCTGTTCGAGTCCGATGGACGGACATGTGGTCGTGGTTGGTTGGACGCAGTAGCAAGAGAACATGACACGTAGCCCGACTGCCCGCCGTTCAGTGGCACACTAACCTATCGTCTTGCGGTGTTTGGACGGCCCAGATGTCACGATACTTCCGACAATTTCCACTGAAACCGACAGTGGACGGTTCAGGGAAGCACGGAAGCCACGTCACCATAGTCACGTTTGCACTGCTGCTGTAAGTGATCCATTCGCACTATATCAACGCAGAAGGAGCCGAGGCATCTTACTCAGGGTTCAACAACAGCCTGAATGATCGGGGATCACGAGGCGAGGTTGACGTGGTTTCGAGTTCCGCTTGGTCTATCTCCGCTCCTGCTTCTCAATGACGCATTGGACCTGGATCGACTATGAGGTGTTTGCCCTTGTCTTATGTTTCAAAAATCCCTACCGTTAACCAGTCCTGTATGTGGCAGCTAAGTAATGTAGACGTTGGGGCAGGATAATCTGCCGTAAGTCACAGCAGCTCCCAAAGTCTGCGTGATGCTTGCCACAATGGCGGTGTACCCCTCTGTCGTCAAGGGAGCTGCAAATTTACCTGCACAATTTCGTCTTCAAAACTGTCAAAAAAACATGAACCTGCGCTCGTACCCACATTCATCCCGGAAACAATACAGGTATTCCTGGTCACATCAGCTGGTCATCAAATGAAACATGAGTCGCCCATAAATGAACGAATGGGCAAGCCAGTCGGCGGAAACAGTCTGTGATAAGAGTTCTGTCAGATCGGTCACACGTCGAAAAGCCTCGTCAGCTTATCGTGGTCCATGACGATAAAGAAAAGTATATTGTACAACGGTCAAGGTTTCTAGCTTTAGAGAGCCGCCGAAAAGAAACTGCGAGAGAAGCGCTCATGCATGCGAAGGGCCTGAAAGCTACAATCAAAGGTCTCGGGATCAGGATGCTTACCCCGGACACTGGGGACGTGGAGCGCAGTGTATCCGTGCAAATGGTCGCCGTCGACACGAGTCGATGCAAACAGGCCATCCCGCTCGCTGGTGAGACGGGATACATGAAGTAGAAATAATGTATTTGAGGGGATTGCGCAGATAGCTACTTCTTTTTTATCGCCCTTAGACGTATCGTCTCATTACCGATGAAAACACCCTTCAAGGCTGGGTAAGCGGAGAGTCGGATGGATCGCAGGACACCTACTTTGCCCTTGTACGGTTCTGGAGGACGCAACCTTCGAATTTTGGCAGCGAAGTGGCCCAAGGCGACGTTGTTGATGCTGCTGAGCACGATCTTGGTAGCCGACGGGACCTCAGCGGTGATATGAGCCGGAACGGGGACGAAGATGTTGTGGGAGTGGCCGAGTTTGAGGTTGAGCCTCTTTCCATTGCCACCTGCAACGGTGCCTCGTGGGTCGTCCTCCAGCGCAGCCCGGTACCCGACGCCGACGAGGTAGAGCGGTTTTGAGAAACCAATGGTCATCCCGGTGATGGCGTTCTGTATGAGCGATCGGGTCGTTCCCCACATGGCGCGTTGGTGCTTTACGGAGCCATCCCGGACGGTCAGAGACAATACGTCCGATTGGGGAAAGGAAAGGTGCATGTATGTCTCGAGAGGGACGGTGGTTTCGCCGAGGGGGCCCTTGACGGCGAGGGACGTCGTGGAGGGGGTGAGAGCGACGTTGGACGGTATCGGAATGGGCTGCTTCCCGACGTTGGATATGAATCCGTACACCCGCGCAGACGCGCTGAATCGTCGAACGGTATTCATGGAAAACGACGCCAGGGCGGAGTTTCAACTACCAGACGAGAATTCTCGGTACACAACCCTCGTTTACATCAAGGCCCACCGTTCGGCTCCTTCAGGCCATCTCGTTCTCCCTCGCTATCATGGCGGTCTCCTGCGACGCGACAACTGGATACTCTTAGCGGTCTAACATCGGTCAAGTGACCTTGGTTTACTCGATCGACTTCACGTCGTACGTGCCGTTCGCAGACTCCTCGTAATCCTGTTCACTCTGCATTAGTGCCGAACTTATCGCGATCGGTGTGTCGCAGTCGTCGACTATATCGGCACGTGATGACCTGCCATTCGTGACCACGACGAGCTTCGGTGCAATATGCCTGTTGGTGGTCTCCCCCGAAGGCGCATCCTCAAAATTCGAAAACAATACCGGGTGGCTAATAGCAGGATGCTTCTACTTCTTGAGTACGCGTACACTGACAATTACTTTAGATGTTTGGGCATTCATCTTGGCGTTCACTACGCCAATGTGGTGCCCGACAGGATGTGAGGTACCCCCCATCTCCGAAAGTGTCGGCCGGAGTAACCTTGGCTGGTTGATGTACATCGCACTATCGTTTGCAACTTATTCTGTTCCGGCTGTGCTGCAGTCAAATTACCTGCGGGGGATGTCTTCTTGAGTGTGCTCGGCAAAAAGGGTGCTTTGGCGCTCTGATAGTCAGTGCTTCAGGTAGGCATATTGGGACTGTGCCTCTCGTCCGAGATGTATTTAGTGCTTGTGCGGATGCTCTCAATCTATTGATGCGTCAACAGTTAGTGTTCGCCTTCTCTAGGGATGACGCACTCCCGGGCTCGACGGACACGAGTCGACCGACGTACTCAGACCCAGTTAATGTCGTCCATCATTTTCTGTAGTCTGGATTGCCCTCATGCGTCCTTGCGCTGTGCCGTGTTATGTGACACGCTTCCTCGGTAATTGGACTCTACATTTCCCATGTCACCCCAATCTACTTCCGTATTGCGTCTGGCAACTTCGAGTCAGACGGCACGTCCGCAGACGACGAGTGAGTCCACTTTTAATTGATTTCCATCAGCGACACGAATACAATGGAAGACTACGCTGTTGTGATCGTCATGGCTGTCCCTCGGATCGAAGTTTCAGCTATGCGTTGGTTCACCGGACCCATACATACCCAACGTCGGCGTCGACGACCGAGAACAAGCCGGAGTAAGATATCAATTCGTCAGTGATGTAGATAATCAGACGTGACATGTATCTTCGTCTTTGAGAGCGTTCTTGAGGTTTCTGGTGCGACCGAGGACAGTCGAGAACTCGTATGTACGCCGACGCGCCCTGCACACCGTGGCACGCTACAGCCAGAAGCACATCCCTTTCACTCTGGCGCGGTCAAGCTGGGGCCTGCGCAACGCGCGGGCGGGGAAAAGGGGGAGCTTGTGTGCGCGGCTCAGCTCCCGAGGTTGGCCCATCTGGTGTACGCGAGAGAAGGCGCGGGTGGTCGCGAAGGAAGAAGTGTGGCCCCCCGAGCGTGTATTCGAGTTCCTGGAGAGGGAGCGGGAGGAGAGGGTGCGTGTCGCTTGGATGTCTCAGGATGGCAGGCGCGCTTGGAGTACAGGTGCATTGCCCGCTTGTTCTCATCCGCCGCGCTACTTCTGGTTCCAAATCCAACCAACTCCCCGTCACAGCTTGACTTCGTCCGTCCTCCTACCCCCGCTTTCACACCACCCCCAAAAGAATCTCAGTGCTCCGCGTCGCCGACCACGCGGTCCACCAAAGATCAATATGGCAGCGTACTATGCCGGTGATTCCGTGCTGACCCATGTGACATCCTTGTACCCTTATGGCCAACAAGACGATCCAGAGAGCCAAGCACAGAGCTCTACCATATACAATCTACCCACAGACTCGGAAGGGGAGGTGGAGGTGGACGAACTAGAGTCCGACACGGGGTCAGACCAGCCCGGCGCGTCCCCGTCTGAGAGGAAAGCGGGAAAAAGACTGGGGGAACGCGTTCCAGGCACGACGTTGCTTCCCGCCTCTAGAGTCGAGAACATCGTGCAGGCGGACGGTATGTTGCCTCCTCGCCTCCGAAACGGACGCCGCTGACGTGATTTCACCTCCTTTTCCCCAGGTATCACCACTAATCTCTCCATGTCGAAAGAGGCATCCTTCGTCTTGTGCATTGCAACAGTGCGTGTCGCACTCGTCTTTTGTGATTCAGGGGTTTATGTTACCCTTCAGGAAGAGTTCATAAAACGCATGGTTCGAGCCGGACAGCAACAAGCTTCCGCATCCCATCGGAATTTCGTCAACTATGTGGATATGGGTTAGCCTGGGATCAGCGGTACCCGACCTTTTGACTGATTGTTCTCCAGCGGCTTCCACTCAACAGTACCAAGAATTCATGTTCCTCCGAGGTAATCACTCACTCGCTCCTGGCATGTCTGAATTGACGTGTCCCATCGTCCCAGACACGATTCCTGAGCCAATCTCGCTTTCTGAAGCATTAGAGAAACGAAAGGCTAAAGAAAAAGAAGACCTAGAGACAAATCCCGCCATGTGTTCGGCTTCCCAATCAAACTTCCTGGGGTCGACGTTGTCTGGTCACCTACCCAACGGTAGACTAAAATCCAGAAGTCGCCCCCTGAACGGCAAGGAAAAATCGAGTGCGAGCGCGTCCCTGCAAAACGAACGTAGGAGGCAGACGGGAACCTTGGAACCACCAGATGACCCCACTCCGCCCCACCTAGCCGTAAGTTCTAGCGGGAGAGTGATACGGAGTACGAGAGTTGCCCGCCAGGACGGAGCTGGTGACGATGAGATGGAGATGACGAATGGCTTCGCGTACCCTCCGGAATACGACCCTTGGTCTGGTTCAGCGTCACCGAGACGGTTACCGACGACAACCCGATCTCCCCACGACATTCATAACTCGACACCGCCATCTTTCGCTTCTCCCTGGCCTGGTCAGTTCACGGGTCCTGCCAGTGCTTTCTTGCAGGATTCGCAGAACGCGTTTGGGCGGATGGTACACAACGCCGGTCGTACTATTTATTCACAGCACACGCGCCCAGAAAACGGCTCGTACTCTTAACTGCAGCATTGTCCACTCAGCCGGAATGTATCCACTACACATCGTTTAATAAGCACTGGTGCATCTCCCCCATGCGTACGCATGCAGACTTGCTCCGCTATGGCTTCCACGGGTACAGCTACAGTTTGAGGTCGTGATCGTCAGCCTGAGCGAGATAAAAGCTATGGACGGTAGTGTAGAAGTTGAAGGGAGTTCAAGGGGTCAGCTCAGGTTATGATGCAATCTTATCTTATCAATGGACCCCTGGATCATGATGGTGGGTCCTCCGGATGTGCGCTGTCGAGTTGATTAGCTGATCATCGACCATCATACAAGACGTGAACATGGGAGGGGGGTTTCAACTACCTATCATCAACATTGCGCCCTACTTGGACGATCAATCAGCCAATACCCCGGAACGGGAGGCAGTCTCCAAGGCTCTTCACTCGGCCTGTGTCGACTACGGTTTCTTTTATTTGAACATTTCTCATTTCGTCGATCCCACTGAGACCGAACAACTGACGCGGCTCGCTCGGGAATTCTTCGCTCTACCCGAAGCTGAGAAGGACAAGATCGCACTAAGGCATCAGGACTTTGCTCGTGGTGCGGATGGCACACCCTCATCCCCAGCTACGGACCCACCAATCTTCTCGTCGTACAGGTTACCAAAGACTAAAGGAAAACGTCACCAACGGAAAGACGGACAACCACGAGGGCATCGACTTTTACAAACCCGTCGAGAACCCAGACAAGTCGCGGCCGCTCTGGGGAGAAAACCAGTGGCCGACAGTCCCAGATTTTCGGGCCAGATACGAGCAATGGATCGACAAGATGAAGAAACTCGGGATGGTTCTCATGGAAGCGCGAGTGTCCGTCTTATTGCACGACGTGTGCAGAGCTGAGCGGCCAACAGGATGGCGTATGGCCTCGGGATGAACACAGAGGAGTGGCTCGACCTTCGCGCTCAGGTAGATGACAGTTTTTGGGTGATGCGAATCATCGGTGTGTTCCCGGGCCCAAGCACGCCCGAGTATCCGGCTTACGCCCCCATTCCGTAGGTTATCCACCCCTTCCCGACGATCATGACGGTTTCTCTTGTGGTGCACATAAGTACGCGAGTGGTTACAATCTTGAAGAACTCCCTAACTCGCTCACAGAGACTATGGGTGCCTGACGTAACCATGGCTTCGTGATGAAAAGTTGCAAGCCCTCTGATGAGACGATCTTAGGTTTCTTTATGCAGATCCTACGAAGTCGGCTCTGCAGGTGTTCTTACGCAAGCGCGAACATGCTTCAGAAGCCATCGACGGACTCCCAGACAAACAGGGAGGCGAAGAAGGAGTTTGGATTAACGCAGACCCGATCCCTGGGTGCATCGTCTGCAACATTGGCGAAAGTAAGTCTGGAGTCCACCCTTGGACCAGATTACTCACCTAAAGCTGGGTAGTGTGGGAGATATGGACGAACGGCCTATACAAGAGTACCCTGCATCGGGTGGTCCATAGAAGAACGAGTTATCGGTTCGTGCTGTGCTCCCGGAACGATCGCCTTTCGTCTTGATCACTTTTCTTCATAGCGTCTCGTATGGTTTCAAATTGTTGTTATGAAACGAAATTAACGCCTCATCAAGGATTCCATTCTTCTTTGAGCCAAATTTTACGGCGCACATCAAGCCATTACCAGCTGCGTTGGATGCCACAGCAGCGGCCCAGAAAGGCGACGTGGCACACCAGGTCTATAAACCAGTTGCGTATGGCGACTTTCTGATGAAAAAGGTGGCAAACAATTTTGCTGTCGATGGCTGAGGAAAGTACGAGTGACGACTGGAGGAATTGCTGGCCGTTTGGCTGAATAACCGTGTGGTTTCGTCACCGTGTAGAACTATAGAACTAGTTGCCTTAGTTCGTCACGTGCCACTCGTGCCCCTCTGCGACTTTGCGCAGAGATGACTGGGAGCTGGTTGAGTCGTAGATTGTTTCATCGTCATCGATTACTCTCAGATTATCCACTTTGGCGATCTTTACTTGCGAGAACGATGTCGTACGAAGCGTCCCTCTCGAAGCTGCCTTCCCCCTTGAAAGACCTGGTCGCGAACGCAAACGCAGACACAGGCAAGACCGACGCCGACCAGCAAGAAGTGGTGAGTTGGTTGGATAAAGTCGGTGCAGGCGATGTCGTTAAGCCAGAAGGTTTCTCGGTGAGTTGCACCAGCACCGCGTGCGACGCTAACTCACGATCACCGGCGCACGACTCTCCTAATAGGACTTGGAATCCCTCTTGGCCCCTCGGACGTACGCCGTCAGCAACTACTTCACGGCCGCAGACGTCGCGCTGTACGGCGCCCTTCACCCGACGCTGGTGCGCCGTGGACGTTCCGACGCCGTCCTACTTCTGCCTCACTCTCTTTTCTAGTCTCAGCTGCGGCCAGCCCAATATCACGCGACGCCTGCCATCACGCGTTATTTCGACCACGTACAGGCGCTTCCGTTCGTGCGCGCCGCAGCGCAGGCCCTGTCGCCCGCCTTCTCCGCGGTACCGTTCGACTTTGAGTCGGCGCCCATGATCGAGAGAAAGGTGGCACCCCTGAAGAGGAAAGAAAAGGCTCCCAAGACTGTCGGTCAGGGAGAATCGGGAGAGAAGGGGGCAGGGGCGGCTGACGCGAAGGAGAACTCCGGCGAACCGCCGAAAGAGAAGAAGGAAAAGAAGGAAAAGAAGAAGGCTGCCGCTGCCGAGGACGGAAGCAAGAAGGGCAAGGGTGATGGTGGTGGTGGTGTAGCAGCCCCTGCTGAAGATGCTGGTGAACCTGTGCCATCGATGGTAGACCTGAGAGTCGGCCACATAGTTGATGGTATGGTTTCTTCCGAGTCTTTGCTCTCGCTGACAATCTTCTATCAGTAAAGAAACACCCCGACGCAGACTCTCTGTACATTGAAGTAAGGCTAGCTGATGTTGTCTCCGTATCTTTTCTGAAATGTTTTTACAGCAAATAGATCTCGGCGAAGAAACAGGCCCTCGCACGGTGGTATCCGGCCTGGTCAATTATATACCTATAGAGGAGATGCGCGACAAGTATCTCGTTGCAGTTGTGCGTAATGATTCATCTTATAAAAGTGGTCTTTAACTTACTACTGATATCGATCTTACCTGATCCAGTGTAACCTCAAGCCGGTATCTATGCGTGGCGTAAAAAGTTTTGCCATGGTTCTTGCCGTACATGGATTCTTTGGCAGTTTGTTCTGAACCTGACATTGGTTTCAGGCGACCTCAAAAGATGGAAAGGATGGTGGTGTTGAGTTGATCCAGCCACCTCCCGGTTCAAAGCCCGGTGAACACGTGTACTTCGAGGGGCCTGAATATGAGAGTATGCTCGTCGTCCTGCTTTGGCACCAACCTTGCTCTAAATTGTTATCAGCTGCCCAACCGGTATCTCAGATGAATCCAAAGAAGAAAATCTTCGAGACGATCCAACCCGGTGCGAAATCTGGTTATATCTTTATCCGGCCATTCTTGACAACATCTTCGTATCATCAGGTTTCACGACTCTCGATACCAGAGAAGCAGCTTGGATCAACCCAGCGACGAAAAGTGTCCACAGAATCCGCACTAAGGACGGTGTCTGCATCGCCCCTACATTTATCGGGGCATCCTTGTCATAGAAATCAATGTACACAATGAGCATGCTAAAAATATCCGACTTGCGGGGCTCGTCGGCAGGAGTGCGGGTACAGTGATCCCCGGTCACTTGAGCCAGCAAATTTTTTCGCGACTGCCAACACGCCACATCAACATTTATCGTAGATCAGATAATTCAGACATTGTTTTTCATACATGGGCCGTATGTACAAAAAAATTTGAGACCATCCATGCTGGCTTTATGTAGGTTTTCGCTCGTGTTGTTATCAAGTCGTTATCGTGCGTTCCCGGGCACTTGAGCCAGCCAAAAGTAGAATATCGCTGGGTTATGTAATTATCTCTGCAACGCCAAGATCTTATCCACGATCATCAGGGTCTCCGTTCTCGCTCCCACTTTCCTCGTCGTGATCACCCCCGCCATTGTTGAAGACTGGCTTCGGCAATGGTCCCTCAAGTTTCCCAAGCACTGGCTTTTTCAAACTAGCCCGCCGCCCTTCAGCCCTTGCTTGGTCCTTTTCGTCGTTCCATGCTGCAAGTGCCTCTTGGTGCGCATGCCGGCGTGTGTTGTTCCTCTCGATGCGCGATGCCTCTGCTTGTCTCCATATGGCCATCACTTCTGCCCGTTCATCTCGTTGTTTTCGTTGTGTCTCTCGGTTCCTTTCTTCCTCCACTTGCTTCTTTTCGTTCTCAGCAACCTGGTGATAAAACTCATCCCCAGTCAAGTACCACAGCAATCCATCTCCCATGAGCCTCGCTTTTTTCCCTTTTCCATTGTGTTCTTTTTCCTCCTGTGCAGCCAACTGACCTTTTATTCTTGCACAGTAGACTGACTGGAGTACCATTGCTGACTGTGCCCGGAGTAAGTCAACCTTCGTTGCATCTTCACGAGCGTATGACTGACGGAGTACCTCCTGATAGGACGCCTCCATAGCACTTTGAGGGGCTGTGTTAAGCAAAGTATGGCTCCGTTTGCGAGTTGGTGTCACTGGTGTTGGAATAAGTTCGGGAAGCCCGTGATTGGATGTTATGCGATCTTTTTGGATCTTTTTGGATCT
>JBBPSZ010000100.1:0-18539 GCA_038093835.1 Strobilomyces confusus
TAGGGGCCATGCGCTGTGCATGACGTCACCTACTCGTACATTACGCTGCCAGTAGGGGGCAAAACACTGGTGCCCATACGCGATTCAACGACGCCTCTGCGCGCGCTCGTCGCAACCGTCTACCTACGCTGGGGCTTTGGTGTACGCCCGACCGTCGTCTCCCGTACGCTGCGACGTCGGCTCGGGTTCCGGTACAGCCGAGTCTGCAAACGTCCTCTGCGGGGCGTCCTGGACTGCCCCGTCCGCGCGCATCTGCGACGCCTCCTGCCCCACATCCGACTCGGGCTGAGACTGCGTCGCGGACCGGCTCGGCGCCGGTCGGCCTGTGTCGGGCGTCTCGTCGCGGCCGTGAAGCACCGTGTGAGGTCTGTCTGGGTTGCCTGCGGCCGCCTGGGCTTGTAAGAGACGATATTCCCCTAGGACGAGAACGCGCTGCGATCAGGACGGGACGGGGGGTCAAGGACGGGGGACGCGCACAGGGGGCGTATATGCCGTGCGCCTCTCGACGGGCCTGCTGGCGTAGCAGCACGCTCCACACGGAGAGCAACCCTACGGCCGTGAGCGCCATGCCGCCGAAAAGGGTCTTTCGCGGCCGGGCGTGGCCTCGAGCTTGAGTGCGACGAAATGGAACGCGGTGCGCACTTACCGCGATTTGTCCTTTCGGTACCGGAGGGGGTTTTTGGCTGTTCATGATTCTCTGTGTGTTGCACGACGATGAAAATGAAAATGTTCTCGAGAGATGTGGGAGCATGTTTGGACGATGCCTTAACCATACTCCACGAGACCGAACTAACAAGGACGAAAGTAAAGATTGCATACCATGGCATTTATGCTAGGACAACTCAGCGTGTAGATCAAAGTATGCTTCCTACGTCCCGATCGTGTCAGAGCTGAAACCAAGCTGGAACCAAATCATTCTCGTCCGTATGGTCATGCCACCCTTTTCCATACACGCCTTTGACGGGAGTCTGCCATACACACCGGTGCACCCTCGACATCGCCAATTATTGCAGTCACACGACAGGATCGATCGTGCGCCCGGTTACCCTCCTGAACGGGCCTCATCACAACCTTCATGCCACACCACGAATCCACGAATCGCCCCGACGAAAAAAGTCCCAGACCCCAGGCCCCCCCGCCGACGAAACAACGCCGAATTGAAGTACGAGGCAACTGCGGTCTTTCCCTATCCCTATCGGCGTCGATCTTAGAATTTTCTCTGGAAGAAGCGACGCTAGTGACTTTGCGGCCTGCGAAGGCGAGGGTGAGGGCGAGCGATTGGATCGGGAGGAGGTCATCGAGGGCGACGTGTTAACTTTGCAAGGAAAGTACTGAGGCGGGACGGCAGCCTGACGTATGACAAGGTAATGGATTATCGAGTGGATGGATCAGCGGTGCGGGAGATTAGGTGTGGGGATGGTGACTGTCGTCAGCGGGGTCGAACGCCGGGATTTTCAACGATTGGGGCAGTAGATTCTCGGGTATTCACGATGGACCGGGAGAGACATCCCTCTGGTACGAGCTCAACCATCCTCGATGATCAGAGAGACACTATGCGTGATGAGTCGCCAGTCCCACATCCAAGTGCGTTTGGTACCCAGTGGGACGGATTGGAAAGACATGTGTACCGTGAAGTGTCTGACGAGGCCGCTTGACTGTTCTGTGCTCCGGAGACCCGTTCTGCGTCCGCATGGCGAGGCGTGGATGCGCGTGAGATGGAATTCATTTACAAAGAGCATCGTGCATTAGCTTACCTCACGGCGAGGTGAACATGCACTGACCCGGGGTGTTCGAGGCAGCTGGAAACCGTTTGAATGCTGGATTCGTGGAGCAGGACGATGCGGAGGAAACACGGCCATAGTGAACAGAGGCCGAAACAGGGGGCGTGGGCAGAGGGCACGCAATCTATAATGATGATGGGTGTACAAATATGCGTGAGGAAGGCATACGCACGGCTCTTTGTTTCCTTACCCCTCCACCATCGACAATGACTGGTGCGTGATGGCGTCATGGAAGGCGTTCATGCTGACTGTTGAGCAAGAGCGCGTCGAAATCGACGCTGGCGATGACTTATGGGCAGTCACATTCTCTTCGGATGGCGAGCGCCTCGTGACCGGCCACAACGACGGGGTTCGAGTGTGGCGAGGAAAGCGTTGTGTCGCGACGATGGAAACGGGCATTGTCCAGTGTGTGGCGGTGTCCAAGGACGGGCGGTGGATCGCCGCTGGAACATTCAATGGCCACGTCGTCGTGTGGGACGCGAACACGAACGAGCGAACGTTCGAGCATAAGGACGACTGGGGCATCAACGGCGTCGATTTCTCGCCAGACGCGCCAAGACTCGCCTCCCTGTGCGGAAGCACAGCCAAAGTTTGGGACGTCGACACTGGCTCACAAATCCGGACCCTCCGCCACGAGAATGTGGTGGAAGCAGCTAAGCACTCGGCCCGGGGAGACCGCATAGCGACTGCCACCAAGGATCACGTCCGAGTCTGGGACGACAATGGCGGCTTGCTCGTCGACGTCCCTCTAAGGGTTGTCCCATGGTTCAACAAGGGTCTCATTTGGGCCGGCGACCGTCTCTTCGTCGTATGCAAACGAACGATCAAGGAACTCGATGCGTCCAGCGGGTCGACGGTCTCCGAGTGGCAAGTCCCAGGTGCCAACGAGGACTCCTGCATTGCGCTACCCAGCCATGGAAAATTCGTCGCGTATGCTACAAAGCGCATCTTCACGCTTTGGGACACATCGACTCGTTCGGAGATCAGTTTAATCCAACACTCTGAAGATATACGCTCCGTTGCGATTTCACCAGACGACTGCTCGGTCGCAGTTGGTAGAGAGGACGGTAAAGTCATCATCGAATGTCTGACTCGCTTGACTGTGAGTATTGTTTGTTGCCTTGGGGCATGTCTAAGCACCCTCGCTCATCTATGCTTAGGAGCCCGCCATCCAGATCGAGGCTACTGCGCTCGAAGCCTGGAAGCGCGATCAACTCGACAGTGCGGAGGCGTTATTGAACACCGCGATCTCCGTCTCTTCGATTCCAGACCATCATGCACTCGCCGGCCGAGCCCTCATACGGACTCGTCTCGCAAGATGGGACGACGCGCTCGCTGACGCGGAAATGGTGCGCTCGGTTTAATACTAGCACTCATCTCATCTTCACTGATTCACACCAAGGCCGCTCCACCGTCCGTCATCGGCTCCATCGCAAAGAGTATCGCCCATGTCGGCAAGGGTGACAGGCACAAGGCCTATCGTTCCTGCGACATCGCAATCGAACGTTTTCATTCCGATCACGCCACCTTTCTCCTCCTCGTCAAAGTACGTCTCTTTGAACCCGGTTGCTGTCCAACTGCTTACCTCAAAAAAGTCCATCATCGTGTTCATGGCTGGGGAACACCTCGATGCCATATCGCGTGTAGACGATCTCATCACTATATACCCCTTCATCTCTGTCTTCTACGTGGTTCAGGCATGTGGACACCACCTGGCACCAAACTTTCGCTCATGTTTCAATAGGCCCGTATGTTTCTTCTCCAAGGTGACTCCCTCATGGAGTGCAGCAACTACGACGATGCCATACGAACTTTCGAGCGTGCCCGAGCTCAGCTGCGGCCGTACGCAACTCAATCACTCACTCTCATCTCATTGGCGAGTTCGCGTGCAGTGTCGCTATAATACCACTCATCTCGTCTGACAGATATTTGGATGGAGATTTGACAATCTCGAGGTCACGATTTACCAACGCCTGTGTGAAGCGCTCTATTCGGCGTGCCGCGCGACGACCGCAGGCGGATATTTGCTTGAGTTGGCGCGTACATGCGAAAACCAGGTATACACCAACGAAACCACAGTGAAGTGGCTTTGTAGTGAGCTCACGTTCTCTCCATTGTTCGACCACCTTACGTTCAACTGTTTTTTCAGATTTCGCGCGACAATGTCTCACCACCCCCGCAAGCGACACGACCTCGAGGGCGACTCCAGACAGTGATGTAACGATGCTGCACGCATCGCTTTTGAAGGAGTGGGCGAAAGCGAGATTGGCTTGTGGTTCCTGGCGAGATGCTTTGGCAAGTGCTGTTGGCGTGAGTGTTTTCCTCTGCCACACTTGTCTTGATGGTTTGACGCTCTTGGTCTGGAGTTTGTCGTTCCGACGTTTGCTGTTTATCAGGCCATATGTGAACGTCTAGATGCAATGGAGCAAATCATGGACGCGACCGAATGTTTACTCGAAATGACAGGTGTAACATCGCAGGAGACTGAGGAGCAAGCGGAATGGATCATCCGTGCGTGTTCATGCACATGCCACAGGCGACATTTATTTGATACTTGCTTTCAGATTTCAAGCATCGGCTTAGCCGAAAGCTAGAAGGATATGGGATGCTGCATTGAATGCTCGACGACACGAAGAAGCCATCGTCCAGTACTCGACAGCGCTTTCCCTCGATTACAATATCCAAGGCCTGTTCGGCAAGCGTAGCAAGGCGCGTGCGAACATGGGTCTGTGGACGGATGCGATAGACGATGCAAACCAAGTACGTTTTCATCCTGTATGACATTATGCTAACAGACGCTCGTTAGGTGGTCTCGCTGGATCCGTCGTCACCGCTTGGCTACGAGAGGAAATCTGCAGCCTCACGCGGTGCGGGCTGCTATGGCGATGCGAAGGTTGCATTCGAGATGATGCTGTCGAAAATGTCGAAGTCATCGGACGCAGAGCTGCGAGGTGAGGAAAATGACCCCATGATCGCCCCTTTCCCCCACTCATTGGCTTGGTCACGTAGAGCGTTCGCGTTGGTATATACAACCCACAGAAACAAAAGCTGCCATTCGTGCGGCTATTCAAGGTGCCATTCACGAATCTCCGCCGATGCTCATCAACACCCACACCGGCTGTCTTCTCGATAAACCTGGGCAAGCGTCGTCGTTTGAATCGCGGCCCATCTTTCACGAACTGGTCTCCTCTACCACCACTTGGATTGATCTTGACCGTATCCAGGACGAAGTCGGGCGTTACTATCTCTATGCCACGTTTTCCCACAAGTGGAAGGAGAACGAACCCTCATATCAGGATGTCATGCACCTCGTTGTGTGTGACCTCGAAGAGTCACCGACTCACGACAAGCTGCAAATTTTTTGCAAGACCGCCCGAGAGGCCGGGCTGAATTGGGCATGGAGCGACACGTGCTGCATCAATAAATCAGACCCATCTGTGCTCCAGAAGGCACTGGTATCGATGTTCCAATGGTACCAGAGCTCGAGTCTCACGGTCGTGCTACTCTGCGATGTCCCGTTGCGGCGTCTGTTCGACAGCGTCTGGAACGGTCGCGCATGGACGTTCCAGGAGTACCACGCGTCCAAGGTGGTTCGATTTTACAACAAGGACTGGACTCTGTACAAGAACCTCGACGTTCCGAACCACAAAGAGTCGCCTGAGATCATTGCGGAGATGGAGGAAGCAACTGGGATCTCGGCGCAGGCCTTGATGGCACTTCGGCCAGGGTTGGAAGATATACGAGAGAAGCTCCGTCTGGCTTCGACGCGCCAGGCGACGGAGGTCGAAGACACGGCCTACTCGCTGCTTGGCATATTCTCTCTTTCCATGTCTATCGAGTACGGGGAGGGGGACAGAGCGCTCGGGCGATTGCTGGCTCAGCTGCTTGCCAGCTCCGGAGACACGAACATTCTTGCATGGACTGGGAGGTCGGGTAGCTTCAACAGCTGTCTTCCGGCGAAGATCACGGTGTTCAGCGAGTCTGTGGCCTCACACATTCCTCCCGCAACGAGGAGCACAGACATGGAGACCGCCATCGCCAGAATTCGAAAAGCGTCGCCGGATTTCGCCTCCATCACTCGGTTATACGACCGACTCAACGATCTCCCTGTACCGCAGTTGAGCGGAAAACGTATGAAGCTTCCGTCCATAGTGTTCAAACTTGGACCTTCGTCAGTTGCACGGAGAGGATCGGAACGTGTCTTTCGTGCGCAGACGAGCGCGCTGGGGGTCGTGGAGATCAAGACCGAGGAGGATCTCTCCCGCTTCAAATCTTTGATGCTCGTTCACCCATGGATCGACTTTCTCCTCGATAGACAACCCGTCGGCAGCGTCATCGAGACGATGCCGGAAGGACAACCAATTGGTGGCGCAATCGAAACAATACTGGAAGAGGGCACAGAGGATTGGTCGTCGTCGATCGGCGAGCTGTCGACGCTCGCTGGGTCTGACGTCCCCTCGGCGGACCCGAAAACACGAGCGTCGAGACGATTTCCCCGCCTAGGATTGTTCAGCGGATGGTCGGCGACACGCCCTGGAGACGCGGCCCGCTCGGCGTCCGATACGCAGTCCCTCCGCCCTCCTTCGACCGTGTTGGAGACGGACAGACAAACGCAAGCCCTGCGGGTCGCGGCTCGGCTGAAACGGCCGTTCGGCGCGTTGTTGCTCACGCCCGACGCTGGGAACGTGGCCGCTTACAAGCGGGTCGTCGCGGGGACGCTGATCAGGGCGCAGGTGGTGGAGGAACTGACGCCGGCGGTGTTGGACAAGCTGACGCGCAGCGTCGAGGTGCTGGACGTGCTTTAGCGTCGCGCGACGGCGCTCATTCGCCGCGTCGGCGCGTCGAGGCCGTTGGACTGCGTGCGCTGTACCTGTTCGCCGTCGTTCTATCCGTTCATTCTCGATCCATGTATGATACGACGATTTCCGATCTCCAGAATCTTGTCCACGTAGGGACGTGGTACCGAAATCCCCTGCGACGGCGGACGGCCTCTTCGGTACGAAACACGAGGATGCAGCAGCCGTCTTCCTGTTGGCGTTTGTGGGATCCAATAACCGCCTGAAGCTCGACTCACTCCAACCGTTCGGGGTTCAACTAGTTACACGACGTACGCACTGCGCAGTTTACGCTGCGAATATGGGACGGACGTTGGTGCCCACGCACGATTCAACGACTCTCTGGCGAATCGCCTGCTGTACGTTGCGACGCTCCAGTCCTTGTCTAGGGCCTAGTACAGCCAAGTCTGCAGGCACCCAAGACTCGGTCTACGGGACGTCCGGGACCGCTCCGTCTGCGCGCATCTGCGACGCCTCGCGGTCCACGTCCGACTCGGGCCGAGACCGCGACGCAGACTTGCTTAGCACCTCGCCCGAGTCGTCGAAGCCGTGTGACATCGTACGAAGTATATCCGGGTTCTCTGCGGCCTTGGCTTGCGAAAGACGATTTCGCCTGTTAACGAGCTTGTCAAAACCGATCGAATATGCCTCCAACGTCAAAGATCGCCGCGCCAATGGACTTTCGAACGGGCGCGTTCTCGTGCTTGAGTGCGACGGGCCTAGTAGTGCCGCTATGATGGTGTTTTTCGTAACGGATGAGGTGCTCAGTTGTTTGTGATGACGAGATCGAATTCACACGGTTGGCACCTTCAATCGTATGAAGTAATACGATTGAAGTAGTACATCAGCCTGCCATTACTTCCCCATCCACACTGCACTGACAACCTCAGAACTAAGTTAATAAGGGTAGCGAAATCCCTTGCGATGCCGAAGAGCTTCTTCAAACGAGATGCCTCCTAGTCTGGCCGCTTGCTCGATTCGCTCTCGCTGTGTTCCCGTGAGCATTAGTTCCTCCCGTTCCATTCGCTTGTTCTCGCGTATCAACATCTGTCGCAGGACTACACGCGTGACCGTGTCACATCAGGGGTGGGGAGGGTACAGCTCGACTTACTCAAACCCAACGTGCTCGCGAAGAGGAGACTGCAAAACGCGATGATCATAGACTGGTGATACTTCGGACCCCAGCTGGCTTTCCATGTGTATGGCCCCATCCTGAAAGAGGATGGTGAGCAACCTTCCCGTTACGCCCTAGTACATGAAACGAGCGACGCACACGCTCGCGAGATTTCCAAACCCATTGACCAGTCCAATCGCTACCGATCGCTTCGCAGGTGGCCGAGGTACCACGTTCGAGAGCCAGTTGATGATCAATGCAGCGCCTATTCGTGTTTCAAGACCTCACAAGTACAGCTTGCGCAAAGCACGTACCGCATAGACCGGAGGACATCAAGAAAAGGGAAAAGTATCGTGCGCCGGTGGACATGGTCGCCAAAGCTATGATATAGCCTATCATGGTGAGCCACCACCAGAAGGCTATGTGGAAATAGCGCTCTCCGGTTCGATCTAGATGTCCCGAGATGAGTGGTCACCTCATATTTTGGTGCGTTACTTGCCGCAATGCCATCCATTGATTATACAACATATGGCGGTGAATATCCACGGAGGCCTGTGGTAATGATGAGGGGAGGGCCGAATGAATGTCGTTGTACTCACGCAGCCATCAATAGGGTGTCAGTTGTATTGTAACCAAGGGTCGCGGTCAACCTAGGACATGAATTCCGTTAGCTTATAGCGGCGCGTCGCCACGTCAGAACCTCGTCGGAAACTCACGTAGGGAAGAAATTGGTAAAACTCGTTCCTACGCCTAGAGAACAGCACATGAACATTAATATCCAGACTTTGACATCGCGGATAGCGAGCTTGAACCCATCAAGCAACCTGTAAGTGACAGGGGCCATATTTTGACACGAGAACGTGCAGCCTCCTAGAATGAGACACGTACGAAGCCTTGGAGGAATTGTGATCAGCTTCCCCTACATCTTCGGCGAGCCTTACTTGCACCAGGCGGCGCTCCGCAGGAGACATCCATCGCGTGTTATGGGGCTGCCAGTGGAAGAGATACGGCGGTCATTAAATACGATCAGTACGAGTCCCCAATGCTCACGAGATCTGGTAGAAGCCACCTAAGATAGAAATCAACAGGATTCTGAAAGCATGTTCGCCAACTTTGGAAGTGAAAACACGTACATGGACGCAAGCCCGACAAAAATTGTGATGGCACCCTATGCGTAAATACATCGAATCCCGTTGCCGACGACATTTCGGAGCAGTTAAAGAACGCGCCTCGATGAAAAACAACCTTGTGAGTTCATGGAATGAGAATGGGTATCAAGGAGATGAGTCGGTCATTTACCATCTCCATGCACTGATACCGAGTCTTCCTTGCATATTTCCTAGGATGCCAGCTGCTATAAACTGGCAAACTCATGACTTTCTAGACTAACCAACCGAAATGAACTTACGCTCCCGAAAGCGTTAGATACTAACTGGCCCACGAATAAGATGGCTGAGCGTAGTGCGAGTTCCTACAAATGGTAAAACAACGAGAATTGACGAGTGGGATAGCGAGCTCACCTTCTTGGTGTACCAGCTCGACAACAGGTACATTGATCCCGGATAGAAAGCCGCCTAGACGAGATGCTAGAGCTAAATGGTCGACAAAAACACAAAATTGTACTTACCTCAGGAATCCCGATGAATATGCGACAAGCAATGATTCCAGCGAAATTTTTCGTGACCTGTAATAAGGTCTGAATGACAAGTCCAGGGAGATGTGAACGTGTGCAACAGACTCCAGTCAGCGCACTTGTTAGACCCCAGGCCATAACGCAAGATGCAATGTAGATTGATGGTCTTGACATCACGTTGGTACCGTCAGTCCATCCAAAAGTTTGATAGGATTGTCATGTGCAAACCTAGAAATGTAGCCAATGATCTGTATATCCTGACTATGGAGCACGGCCCAGGATACCTATCGAAACGTACCATGTTGGAGGGAATCTGCGCAGGAGCGTAAGATGCAAAGAGTATTGCAATCACAGTTTCATATTGAACGTCTATGCTACACTCAGTTGAAACCTTTGTAATAGTGGAACGTTGGAATTACCGCTCAAACCAAGGTCCGCCTCCAAGCCTTCGAGTCTGGCGGCGCTGACGGCCACACGCTAAATACGATGGGCGTCAGCGCCACTACAATGGGACCGGAATATGGATTGACTTACATCGATGAAGTTCATCACATAGATGGCGACTACGGTAGGCATCAACCTAATGTCAAGCTTACGCACGACACGACGTTCCGCAGCTTTTCTGTTTTCTTCCTTGAGCAGGACGAAGTCATCTTCTTCTTGGATTGCGGCCGTACGCTCCATGAACAACTCAGATGCCTTCTCCTGGGGTAACATCGTGCCCTCAGGTGTTGGTGTTTCGAAAGAGGGACTCGCGAAGAGGCGGTACTGCGAGAAGAGCCGGCGCACGCTGCATCTACGGATTAAGCGCTCCATTATGGGCCCATAATGGGCCCCATTTGGGAACTTCACTATTTTGGGCCCGCTTAGAGTCGGCTGGCCATTCAAAGAGCATGGAAACACAACAACGTAATGTCATGGTCTCTCAGATGACTGAAGCCAATGCGCCACTGATGGTGGTCGTCGAGCCGTTCCTTTCAATCCTTCTAGGCCTTAGTAAGTTACAGTAGGGGATAGTATTCACAATGTTTAGCGGCTGATCCGACTCTTCGCAATTTCAATGTACATATAGACTGGGACAAACCTGAACAACGAATACGTGAATGTTAAGAGTTGTCGATGGGCGGGCCAATCAGAAGGTACAGAAATTACAGTGTTCATTTTCGATCCTAATCAGCTGATGAACACGTCAAAGTTCTCGAACAACCCTCTCTGAGATCCACTCGAGCGCAGCGGGATCGAGCAGCACCGCAGGTACTTTGATTTGTGTGGGTGGAATATTTGCATTCTCGCACTTCCATTCACGATATGCCGCGAACGTTCCTGTCTTCACAATGCGGATGGTTGGGAGGGGTATACTTGCGTACTGGAGCGAAAGGGGATCCTTGCTGTTATCCCTTGTCAGGACGTCGCGTATCTTTTGTTTAGTTAAATGCGCGTCTGGCCCTGTCACCCAATCAGGTCAGCGAAGTCGTACACACATCAAATGCGTATCAGCAGGCCAACACACCAAGAGGTCCAGCGAGCTCTATGAAGAAGCCTAGAGTATGCTCCAACGTGCGGCAATCGAGCACAGTTGTGAATTCCAGTACGTCAACTGCATCCTCCGAGCTAGCGCCCTGGACTGCTGCTAGGAGCCGATCGTCCGTGATGTGCGTGAACGGCAAGCGAATAACCAACCTGTGCCAAGTAGTCAGTAATCGTAAGAGGTCATACGTCTGTCAAGTAAGGTAATAAACTGACGACGTCCTTCCAACGTATTTGAATAGCGGGGTGTTGCTCTCAGTGTGGAATCCAACAATGCGAAGAACGTCGCCCATTCGATACCGCCACAAGCCGTCTCTGGTCGTTAAAATTGGCTCATAGCACTTGCCTATCTCTAGTTCCCACTGCGCCACCGGTTAGCAAACATCCAGGAATTACGATGCAGTATCAAATACTGACTGGTTGGGAGAGACGTTCGTGATCTGCATCCGAAGAGGTGTCCAAGAACTCAATGACTTCCTCGCAAAGCAAAGCAAACTCGTTCAACTTATTTGCATCATATGCAAAGCCCATAATCCCCCCTTCCGATGAAGAATATCCGGAAGCAAGGAGAGAAACCTTTGATCCAAGAATGGCTTTCACCTAGGCAATGCGTCTGCGTCTGCGAAAATCAAGGAAGAACACGCGGCCACACACCTTTGGGATCGCGGTAACAAACGCGCCACTACATATCGTCGAAAGGCTCGCTGCGTTTGGCCAGACGCGCGAGAACCAGCCATCTGAAGAGAAAGGCGGCCCAATCTCACACAATTCTGCCGCACGCTCGGGATCAGGATGCAAGTGAGCCTGCATGTGTGTTTCAGTTTTCAGTTAGTATTCTTGCTCAGACCGTCACTCGCCTGTATGTACCTCCTGGCGTGATCGATGCCCTCCAGGTCAGGGAGAACACCGTCTCTAATACACGAGACCAGTAAATCCCAGTGCTCATCGATGTAGCGGATCAGATCGATGAATTGCGTCGCAATCGCTGTACGGAATTGGTACACGTTCCTGTGGGTAAGGAAAAAGAGAGCATGAATGGCCAGGAAGGATGATGCGGATACGATTGTGGTCGCTGCCAATGGTACAGCGTAGCCTGACACTGGAAATCGCAGTACATGAGCAGGTTGTCGGGAGGAATAGAGAAATGCGACGTGCCAGCGAGGGACATCCAGCTATCATCATCGGTATACCATCCGAGAATCATACGAAGAAAACCACCCGTTCCACAGTAGACAGGGATAATTTGCGACACTTGCCCGCGTTCTATCACCCTGACATCCCTGCATCCTGTACATGTCATTGCGGCAAGCGGGTCCTTATTGTTCAGATCAAATAACCGAGGAACAATGGATTTATATCTCGCACGATGGTCGTACTTCGGTACTACCTTCTGGCGTGTTCCAGATGTAGCACTAGAACCCAGAAAGAAGAGCGGCATCCCTGGGGAAAGCATGTTCTCGACGTCTTCTTCCTTGCATGGCTGCGCATTGAATTTCTCAATATACGGCTTGTACGAGTCGTAATCCGAGAGTGGGACATGCTTCCGAAAATCCGCCAACAACTGGGCGGCATCCATCTCAGTGCCGCCATGTGCAGAGACCGCGGCACGGAATTCCGCGAGGGAGGTCGCTTGGGTTGCATACTGGGTGTTGAAGTTGTCTCGAAGGATCTCGAGAAGGACTTGATTCGTTCGTTCTTTTAGATTAGGCATCCGCTGAAGCATTTGAGCCGCTGCGCGACTTGGCGGGGTAGGATCAATGGAGGCCATTTGACTGGAGGCGGAAGGAAACCTAGAAGGATAAGCGTAAAAGTCGACGACTGGTGGAAGTATATGGTCACGATTTAAAAAGATCTGGAGCCGAAGTCTTAAATCTAAATCAGGTTATAGCATCTGTGTACGTACCACAGCCGAGCAGAGGCTGCCCGGTGAACCGGACAATATTAAGTATGTATTCGCCCCCAAAAAGTGTCGTCAAAACGACAACATTCGGATAACGTTGCAGATCCGGGCCTAGCAGCAATGAATGAATCCAAGAACTTGTGTAAACCCACTTAAAGCTTGGTCACCCACTGAGCGGGGGCGAGGCTGGAGAAAGGAGGCATACCCCAGCGGAGGTGTGAACAATGACGGACGCCTGTGAATTGGCGGTGGCGGTGGCGCGAGGCGACGTTCACCTTCCACTTCCTCGAGTCACGAGGTTGCTCCGTCTTATCGATTATGATAGCATCACCAAATTCGACGAGTCGCTGTAACTGCGATCGACGGTTTTTGAGGGACTGAGCCGGGTCACTCGTCACTGTTCATCTCGCACAAGTAATATGAGCGACGACCCTTTCCCCCAGCAACTTCCTACCCTTCAGCGTCTGGGCGTCGCCGCGCCCACCGCGGCCTCAGCGACCGAGGTCGCAACTGCTTGGTTTAACGCCTTCTCGAGCGCCGTCTCGTCTTCTAATATCACTGCGATCCTCGATCTCTTCCTCGACGACGGTTTCTGGAAGGACACTCTCGCCCTGACCTGGGACTTCAGGTCCATCGAAGGCAGGAATGCGATCGGGAATCTCCTCCACCATCGTCTCGCTCCTACCGGTTTCGTCGATCTACGTCTCAACGAGGATTCTTTCCTCGCTCCAGAGGTTCAGAAGCTCTTCCCAGATCTGGTCTTGGTGCGCTTCACCTTTGAATTCGGGACCAAGGTCGGGAGAGGCACGGCTGTTTGTCACCTGGCCCCTGCGTCTGGTCCGACGTGGAAGGCATACTCGCTCTACACGTGTCTGCGGTCCCTCGACGGTTTCCCCGAGCAGGTAGTGTGCACTTGTTGGAGGCGATGTCATCAGACTCATTCCCATCCCAGGTCGGTCCTCTTCGACGACACGCTGCCGAACATGGCACTTGGGAAGAGCGACGTCGGAGGGAGGTCGAGCTCGCTGACGGTGATCCGAGCGTGATAGTGGTTGGCGCGGGCCACACTGGCCTCGAGATCGCTGCAAGACTGAAATACCTCGGTGTTTCGCATCTTGTCATCGACAAGAAAGCTCGGGTTGGTGACAGCGTGAGTTGTTATCGAGCTTTGGTGCGTTGGACTCACGAGTCGCTAGTGGAGGGATCGTTATAAAGCCTTGTGCTTACACGACACGATCTGGTACAATCAGACTCCTTATCTGAAGTGAGTTTTTCGAGGGGCGGATTTAGATTCTTCTGACTTCTGACTTTAGCTTCCCGTCAACTTGGCCTGTCTTTACTCCTGCTCGGAAGGTACGAGCAGGAATCTCAGAATTATGTTTCGCGTCCGATCACCGATCTTCCATTGACTTAGCTCGCTGATTGGTTAGAAGGCTACGCAAACTACTTAGAGCTCAACGTATGGACTTCGACCGTCATCACCAAGACAGAATGGAACGATAATCTGAAAACGTGGACGATCGAAATCAATAAAGGTGGAAAGGAAACTCGAACTCTCAAGGTGAAACACCTAGTGTTTGCAACCGGCTTTTGTGGCCGTCCAAAGGTGCCGGACATCCCAGGAAAGGTAAAGATGCGAAGTGACTTCGGGACCATCTTATGAATATTTTTTGTCAGGAGGACTTCAAGGGGGAAGCGGTTCATTCTTCGGAATTCACCTCAGGGGCGAATTACATTGGCAAAAAGGCAGTCGTCGTCGGTGCTTGCACCTCAGGTATGCAACGCTAGCGCCGAATCCCGCAATACTCTTGTCTAATATGCACAAAAGCTCATGACCTCGCTCAAGATTTCATCAACCACGGCATTGACGTTACGATGTGAATTGCGTCAGACTACATTATACATAGGGTCGTCTGTGCTAACACCGCCCAATTCTAGGTACCAGCGCTCATCCACGAACATCATTTCAACCGATGCTCTCGAACTGTTGCTTAATGGCATGTCACGTTGTCCTGCGACGTAACCGTCTACTCACGTCTTCGGCTTCAAAGGAGTCTACAATGACACTGTTCCGACCGATATCGCGGATATCTACATGGGGAGCCTGCCAAATGCTGTGGTCAGACGCTTCCACCAACGCATTATGCCCCACTTTGCGCAGACCACCGACAAGTAGGTGTACAAACCCAAACGCTATCGGTTGTATGTTCATCCTGACTTCCAAACACAGAGAGATCTACGAAGGCCTCGCCAAAGCAGGTTTCAAGACCAATCTCGGGCCTCACGGGACAGGCTTCTTTCAGCTTGTGTTCTCCAACGCGGGGGGATACTACATCGGTAAGCTTGCTCGCGACACCACCAGTACCGCATTCTCATGTGTTTTGAAGACACTGGTACGAGCAAACACATCATCGACGGCGATATCAAGCTCAAGAACGGCAGCGCCATCAAACATTTCACCGAGAAAGGGCTCAAGTTCGCCGACGGGACGGAGCTCGAAGCCGACATCGTGGTCTTTGCGACAGGGTAAGCCGTGTCTTCCGTCCAACGCCGCAAAATCTGAGACGCGGCTGGTGCCCACAAATAGATACGGAGACCCGCGCGATAGCATGCGCGAGATCTGTGGTCCGAAAGTCGCCGACAAGGTGAACAAGGTGTGGGGTTTCAATGACGAGGGGGAGGTGAACGGCGTCTGGAGGGACTGTGGGCACGACGGCATGTGGTTCGGCGTCGGTACGTCGTCGCACGACATTCTCTTCCGACTTCAACTCGTTGACGCGTCCTCGGGGTAAATAGGCAACTTGGGGCTGTCGCGCTTCCACAGTCGTCATCTCGCGCTGCGTAAGTTGATACACGCATCATAGGGCGTGATATCGCTGAGATGTGTCCCAGAAATCAAAGCCACCGAGGCCGGCATCTTGAACAGGTCGGAGGTCAAGTTTTGATAGATGAACTACCGGTTGGAAGAGCTCTGGGTCAAACCGTATCGATGTGTGTGTTGTACAACAAATTAAATTGCTCGTTACTTCTGTAGGAAATTAAAATGTCAAGGGGCCGCAGACGATGGCAAACCAGGAGCAAGCTGATGGGCCATACTTGATATCAGTCGATCCGGCATTCACTGATACTAATCTGCGGAACCCCCCGGGTCAGCCGATGCAAAATGCTTCCCGAACTTATCCATAATATCTCCCATATAATAGGACATGTCAACACATGTCAATGACATGAACGCCACCGTCATGCCTATGGGCAGCCCAATCCCACTTTTCACTCGCACATCCCCATGACTCACAGTACCTCTTCTAAACCCCTCCTTCTTTCAAACCCGCCATCGTTCTCTGAGCAATTGAGGCACAACACCAACCGGCTCCGATCCAGGATAGTCAAGGCCAACTACCATACCCAGTTCGCTCAGGCCGCCTCCGAGCTGACAGAATTTCGCCATGCCACAGCTGAGCTCATCGATGAAGTAGATGATGACGCCCTTTGCGAGGCATTTCGAACAACCGTTCATTTCACTGCCTATGATTCATACGCACCATTCATTGCGAGGTTCTTTGAAAACCCATGCAAGACCAGCGCCATAGTCGACCTCTTGGCGCCTGGATTTCCCGGTTTCCTTGCCAAGTCGAGTTCGACGTCTGGTGGTCTCCTAAAATACTTCCCCGTATACGTACCTGTGACAAGGTTGACGTCTTCAGATGGCGGATCCGATTCATGGGTGATCTCTGATCCCCTGCGAAAGCGTACCAACGCATGTATACAGTGGTTCGGCGTCGATCGAATGGATCTTAAGGACGAAGACAATTGTACCGTCACGACAATCTATCGAACGGTCGCTACAGTTCTCGTCATGAGGGTGTTCTTGCATCTGGACCCTGAGAAAGACCATGAAAAGATGGGCATATTCGGTATGTCCCAAGTCCCCGCTTCTCATATTACGCTCATCAGATCTTCCAGTACGCGATCATGCTGCCCCATATGCCACCGGCTTCATAGAGAAATGGCGCTCCTTTCTCCTCATCCACGCATTATTTAACATCGTCAGCAGATCCCTCGAGACTGTAAAGACGTCGTACATTTGTACATTTGTGGACATGATACGCCTCATCGATACAGAGTTTGACGTGGTGGTGGACTGCATCGCCAATGGTACTATCCCAGATTTGGATGGGATAGCCGACCTCCGGCATCACCTGGAGGTCAGTACCGGCGATCAAACTGCAGATTATAAAGTCTGATATCCGGTTAGTCGAATATTCTTCCAGACCCGGAACGTGCGGAGGAGCTTCGCAGTATCGGCCGTCCATCTTCCGTCCGTGGGTGGTGTGCTCGCGTTTGGCCGAAATTGCGTTCGGTCACTTCCATCGCAAGTGACTCTTTCGCCTCGTCCGTGCCACTAGTCCGTTTATTGTCAGTCTATCTTTGCTTCCTCTGACAGTGCCCGCGTGTAGGCCCAATGGTTCCTTGGGGACATTCCCATACACCCTCGGGGCTATGGAAGCACGGAGATTCGCGTTGGGTCGCCGTACAATCCATCGGAGTTGAACCAGTTCAAGCTAACAAACCTAGATCTTGTCGAGTTTTTGGATACCAGCCAGAGCGACTCGATTAGTTCTATAGCACAACCTGTGAGTGTTTCCCGCGAGATGATGGCCTCCTACTGACCAGCATCATAGTGGGAAGTTGTGCCGGGCAAGCGATATGAAGTGGTGGTCACGACCCGGCATGGCCTATGGCGGTATCGTCTCGGGGACGTGGTCGAGATTTCTGGGTTTGACCCGACGGACGGTGTTCCAGTTATCCAATTCGTCGAGCGCCGCAAGTCAGTGTTCTGGGACGCGCATAACCATCTTCTAATCACCCAATCTACAGCACGGCGCTTCGGCTCCTACCTTGTATGATCAGCGAAGAGGAGTTGAGGACCACCATGTCGTCCTTGGCTCCGAGTATACTAACCAAAATCGTCAACTGGACCGCGGCAGTCGACGAGCGAAGCGTACCTGCCACGGTCGGTTTCTTCGTTGAGCTAACTGACGACCAAGGCATGTGTGTCCTATGCGTCACTCGTGAACCCCGTTTTCTCACCGGACCTCGTAGTTCCCGCAATCGATCTCGCACAAGCGCCCGACCGTGTGTTCGACAGGCTGGTCGGATTGAATCAGATGGTCGCTTGGGGCGTCGACGGCGACTTGATGCGAAAACCGACGATCCGACTCGTCCGACCTCGGACCTTCAGCGATTTCCTGCAGTTGAAGCTCGACGAAGGCAAGGTCTCCGTCGGACAAGTCAAGGTGCCCGTCGTCCTCCCCAAGGCTGAGTACGTCGAGTGGTTCGTCAACCAGATTTTGCGGGAGTTGTGAGTTGCGCGCCGGAGGTCCTCGCTCATGTATTCCGCCTGTCGTGTCTCGTGCGGCGGCGGTTTTTCTTCTGTAGTTCTAATGCGACTCGTGCGGGTCGTCACGCTCTTGACGCGCGTGTACTGGCACGCGTCGCATATATGACGAAGGTGCATTCATCGTGCTGATGCGGCAGATCATTTGAATCAGAGTCACAAATTAATATTTCCTCTGCGAGGCGAACCTGAAGGGTAGCCAGAGGTGACGGTTCTTGTAAATCTTCGAATGAAGCTCAACTTGAGCGGTCGCCTTATGCCATACGTAGTGGGTGCTAGTCGGACGATTCCGAGCCTGTGGGGCTCGCAAGGATAAAACGAGGCCTCGTACATACGCACTTTAAAATCCTG
>JBBPSZ010000101.1:0-18311 GCA_038093835.1 Strobilomyces confusus
CTCGACCACGGGCGGTGAACCCCACTGCGGTGAATCCTGGTTACGGCGTGCAAGCTCCATCCGCGTTTCTACGCTGTTCACGGCGTTGCTTGCGCTCGGCGTAGGGACCACGGCGTTTGGTCTGTGCGTCGCCCATCTCAAGCATAGGTCCTCGCACTAACTTATCGATCCTAACCTCGACGACCGCTGGCCCGACTCATCCCGTGCGGGAACCACAGATACGAAATCTACACCTCGTTCACGCTATGGCCGGTGGAGCTCCGAAAAGACCTGCGCGCGGGGATTAGGGCCAAGAACCAGGGCGACCACGCTGTGAGCGAGCGGTTCCTTACTCGGTACGTCTTTCTGTGCTCCGCGTTTCGGTTTTCGTCCATCGATCGTTTTCTCGGCGCCTGGTGCTCGTGTCTCACCTTGCGCACGCAGCGCTTACGAGACCGCCTCGGCCCTCCCGCTGTCGGTGCTCGGCTCCGATCCATACCTCAAGCTGTCTGGCATTGCTGCTGTCCTTGCCGAGGTTGCCCCGGAACGACGCGCGAAAGACGTGTTGCGAAGCGTGTGGGACATGGGCGACGTCTCTGGCCCTGCCCCGTCCAATCCCGTCGGCGAAAGCGGCCCCGACTGGAGCACGTACACGCTCACCGACGAAGAGCGCCTTCGCAGAGTCGCCGTCGCCTGTAAACTCGCGGAGCTCTGCACGACCGGGGCGGAGGAAGAAGAGGAAAAGTGGCTCGTGTGGGCGGTGGAAGAGGTCCTCGGGCTAGCGGGCGTCCAGACGAACGACGGGGGTTCGACGCGCGGTACGGTCCGCTCCGGCAGCCCTTCGACGTCCGTGGTGCTCGCCGAGCTCGAGCTTCCGTCTTGGATGCGTCGCGTCGATCTCGGCGCACCGCTCGCCGCGCTAGGGTCGGTGTACGCGCGCAAGGGACACGTCGAGTGAGTGCTTGGCATGATCACCCGGCGCGTTGAACGGACGCGAGCGTACGGACTCGTCGAAAGCTACGCCATGCCGCTTTATTTACAGGCCGTATCGCTGCTTCTCCCACCGAACATGGAGAACGTGACCATCGAAGATCGTTGTGAGGGTGCGTCTGCTCATTCGCTCTCCTCGTTCTCCCTCGTGTGAATCGACGTCTATGTATCCGTAGCTGCTCAACTCATGAACAACCTCTCGGAACTGATCATGCGACGACGGCCTTCACCCGAGATCAGACACCAGGCCGAGGCGTGGGCACGCAAAGCGCACGGCTTGATTCAAACCGTGCAAGAGATGCCCTTGCCTCGAAGGGGGTGGTTCAGTTCCGACAGTGAACAGAGTAAACAGGTCTGTGACCAGGTCTTGGGCGTGGTCTTATTCAATCTCGGCATGCTGCGCGAGGTGAGTATCTGGCTCTTGTCTGATGGCCGAATTTCTGATGACGGTGATAGATGGACGATGACCATGCGAATGCGCGTTTGTTGTACGAGCAGAGCCTGAAGCAGTGCGAAGTGGTCGGGATGAAGGAAGGGGTTCAGGAAACCAAGCAAGCCTTGAGAAGACTTGGTCATGCTGGCGAGAACTAAGCCTATATAGCTTGGGGCGACTTTCCGACTGTTGATCCCACGCCTTCACGTCTCCCCGATACCCCCCGAGGTCACCTAGAAGATTCGATCCATGGAGTCGTTATATGCAATCTCAGATCTTAGATGCCATGCGGCATGACTATATATCTTATACTTGCGACCATCCTCGCATGCCTTGCTCTGTCTCAATGTTTGGCGATTTCGTACAGGTATGCTCCGTATACTTTCGTCTGCAGACAAAATTTCAGCACGTATCCGACAATTAGTAAACGCGCTTACCCCATTGATGTAGTTCGAGACGTCCAGCTTTTCGCTGAGGGAGCTGATAGGGAGTTGAAATGTCAGTACCCTGATACAGCTACGTCCCGGCGGAGCTTACTGAGCACCGTCATTCGATCTGCCCATGGACATCAACATCACGTTCGGATTGCCTGGGATCGCGTCCTGGAGGGTGAACACCAGCGGGACAGACCCTCCCTCGAGAACATAATAAGGCGCAAGCTGCTCTCCCCAGACGGTCTGTAAGGAACATCTGAGATCCAGTTCCCCTAATACAAGCGCAGTCGATGCCATGGCGCGGCGAGGACACGGACCTTGATCGCTTCGTACGCAGCTTGGTAATTCCAGTGGTCCTTGTCCCCGATCCAAGGGTTTGCCCCCATCAGGTAATCTACCTGGATCTTATTCAATGACTTTGACTTCCGGAACTGCTCATAGAGGTAGTTCGTCACGAGGTCGCGAATCACTTCGGGAGTCTGAGGTTTCACGAGGCTGCGACGTGGCATACACGCAGTCAACGTTCGACGCGAAAGAGCGCATGAGATCGGAGACGTACCGAAGACTGAACCTCCCGGTGACTTGGAATGGGATGATAGTTCCCACTCGTCCTCCGTCGATACCGTGGATAGACAGCGAGGGGTAACGCATCCGCCCCATCAGCAGTTCGACCGGGTCCTCAGACAGCTCAACCTAGGTCACGTCGATCAGGTGATCGCAACTTGGGGGCGAGTTCGCATGGTGCACGTACGCGGGCGCCCGTATCCTGCTCGAGATCTTCGACCGTGTAGCCCAGCTCCAGATACTTCTGCCTGGACGCCGGTCACGGTACGTCGGCGGTAAACAGAGGAGAAGTTCTCACCTTTCTTCTTCAGTGGGCGGGGCAACAAGTCCCTCGACGCCTGGGACCTTGATTACGCCGTCGGTACCTACGAGCTTCCCGAGCAACTGGATCAGGTCTGTCATGGGCTCGTGAACCATGCGCCCGTATATGCCCGAATGGAGGTCGTCCTTCGCACCGGTGATCGTGATGCTGAAGACGGCGGCGCCACGAAGGCCGTACGCGAGCGATGGGTGACGCGCGTTGTACCAGTAGTTGTCCGCCTGTCCGCGAACCTCAAATTCAGGGATCATGACAGCGCGACGAGTGTTCGAACACCCACGATGCAGACGCAGTCGACACCGGCGAAGAACCCATCTGACTTTTGCCCCTCTGCCACGATCCACGGTTCGAACTTGTCGTTGCCGACCTCTTCCGTGCCCTCGAACAAGAAGCGGACGTTGACGGGGAGTTTTTGACCGATGCTGTTGTGCGCTTCGAGGACGTTGAGCCATCCGTTGACTGGTCCTTTATCGTCCGTGGTCCCGCGACCCACGAGTTTGTCCACCCCGGGAGGGTCCGTGAAGCGTGTGGGAGCGAACGGATTAGGCGATTGAGGGTTATGGTCTGCCCACCCTTGTGCGTCGGCCTGCGATGTGCAACGAACGCGTTACTATGAGCTCTTTCCGATCACATCTGATTCGACGAGGACCGCGTACAGGCTGAACGTCATAGTGCCCGTAAACGAGCACGGTCTTGATGCTACCTGCGGCGCCCTCGACGCGTCCAAGGACGAGGGAGGGGACCTCGGTAGGGGATGGATCGAGCGACACGCCGTGCGCCTCGAGGTTTCCCTTGAGCCAGGCTTGCATCGCCCGAACGGCATCCGCGTGACCTTGGTCTGCGCTAACGCTGACGATAGTGCGTGTGAGCAGGGCTAGGTCAACGTCGGGTCTAGGAAGCGGCACCTAGGGATGGCTACCGCTTGTTCGAGGCGGCCGACGAAGACGTCGGCGTGTTTATCGACCTCGTCGAAAAACTTTTGTTGGTTAGACATGGTTGTGACTGAGCGGGACCGAGTAGATGACAATCGAAGCGAGTCCAGCCAGAGGAGAGATACTTATATCATTTCTTCTCTCCCTTTACGGTAGACGGGGGCGCTTCGTTATGGTGCATGGACCTGGATCCTGGGATAGGAGAAGAAACGTGGCGAGTGAAGACAGGAGGACTATATGCATCCAGTACCATGGTACGGGATAAAGTAATTCAGTAGATGTCCGTGGGCGCGTGACTTGTGAGAGTTGCAGGTTTTCAGCCTGGCTCGAGGAGGAAATCCAATCATCGCAGGGAGTGAAATCAGGTGTTGTTAAATCCTAAACAGGACACGGGAATGATCGCCAGGCAGTCCGAGAGACAGAGTCAGCTGACTGCGAAACTGGGTGATGACGGTAATTGGATCATGAACACTCCCAGTGGGCGTAATACCGTGACACTCACAGAACAACAACGGATATTACACAGTGGTCCATAGGTGGAAAAAATGAGCCAGTAACCCAGATCATCGAATGACCACATGGTCTTAAGGTCTACCTTAAGCAGGCCAAGCCGAGCCTAGTGCAGTTCCTGCAGTTGATTGGGCGGCATTCGAATTCCAGGACAATATCGATAACCATGATCCGGGTCCTCTTGGAATCGAGAAGCCTAGTTAACCTAAGATAGTATCATGCGAAACTTGAAAGAGACTGGCGGCAGGGTGACGGTCGCCGACTCCCGATCGACCGATCGACCACTCAAACCACGGATAACGACCCGTCGCACCCACTATCGTCGCCCAGGTGAGTGCAATTTCTGGTACGGTCCCGCGTCGGAGATTTGAACACTAGGTCCACAGATAACAGTTCTGATGGGGTGGGTTTACGGAGGCTAACGAGGCAAGCTTCTGCTGTATAATTGTCGCAGGTACATATCTGACAATGGCAAAATGGTAAGTCCGGGGTTATTCGCGAATATTTATGTCGGCGGAAAGTTCAATTTCCGACAGTAGGCTTCGGTGTCAAATGCTTAGTCATCAGCACCTATTCAACTCCGAGCTCCAGGCTCATTGACTGCTCATCAATGTCATCATTCGCCTCGCTCGTGTTTGCATCGGCATATGCTGGAGCCGCTCCATGTTTGTCCACACCCAGACGATTTGCTAGAGCTGATTAGATGGCGGCCACCCGAATCTGGTTGTCAGAGAGGGGTTTCAGTGCGGTAATAAAATTAACCAAAGATGATCGGAAGATCTTACTCCGATAGTTTGGACCCGGACGGAGCAAGGGAAAGAGGTCGTCTCAGTCCCCATAGGATTCCAACGCCTCTACAAGGACCTGATACAGGAACGAACTAGATGGAGATTCTGGACCAAGTATACCTGACAAAATTGAGGTGCGGAGTCTCGGGTGCGCATTCTGAATCATATCTGACCGTCTGACGGTGATCTTCAGTACATGATCCGTTTCCAATCATGCTGAATGCATGCGTATGGGGCAAATTTGTCGTTGCTTTGCAGATAAGTACTTAGTATGTAGGTGTTCGGGAACATCTCCGTGAGTAGATGTGTCGACCCCTACATGACTATCTGTAACACGAAGACAAGCGGTCTTCTATCAGGTGAGCTCCAAATTCGATCTCGGCGGTCGCAACTTCCATTCGACTCAAATGGATATTCCGTTCCTTCGCGAAGAAATCCATAGCATCCTTAGCTTTCGTCATGTGTTACCAACGGTTTACTCGCGGTGATTACACAAGACCAACGTGCCAGTTGGAAGCACACGGAAGAGGTTAGGCTTCAGTTGCAGAATCTGTTGAGGAACTGCTGCGAAATCACTTTATGATTCAGATCTGATATCTGCAAAGCTAAAGGCGACCCGAACGATGCGCAAATGCTAGCATGTCTGAACACCCTCTTCCGTCTGGTCACCAGACCAGGTCACTGCACCCTAAGTGAGATCACATGTATCACGAGGTAAATTAAGAGAGCCGAATAAGTACACGAGCGCCAGAAGCACTACGGCAATAGCCCTCCGTTATTTTCCCGAAGGATTTTTTTTTCCCAAGGTCAGTGGAGTTTCTACATACCTCAGGCCAAATAATCGTCTAGAACGTATAAATATCACTGTTATCGCGATGAGACCGATACGTTCAAGGTCGCCTTCACCACCCACTACCTCTTGTCTCTAAATGCCTGTCCTGACGCGTTCTGTCTACCACGGTTGGTTACCTCGAGGTCCACAGGGCCTTCATCAGAGAGAAGGTTTCGAAAGCCCATGCGCGGAAGGAGCGCGTGCACCGTTCTCAAGGTGCTGAGCCCCACCACACCGACCCTGTATTGCGCTTCGCCGCAGCGATCCTCGGGGACAGCTTCATGAACAAGCTCATGGACAAAATATTCCTCGAGGTCAACACAGATCCCAAGGTATGGCTTACACTGCGTCACGTCCACGCAAACTGATTTTATTTTTTATAGTGCGAACTACGTCGTGACGAACTACGAAACCTTCCTGCATCTCCTGGATGTCATCGTTCAGGAGCCCCCCGCGTACTACAAGGCCAAGCGCGAGGATGGTACCATCATCGGCGAGCCGATTGGTGTGCCGATGCTGCTCACCTTTGATCTGCTGAGCAATACTTCGGCGGCCTACGATTTGTTCCGTTACGAGCCATTCAACGTCGTGCTCAAGGAGCTGTTGAACGCCTGGGGAAGCTACCTTTTGTCTCCAGATTCCAATCGTACCCTAAACACCTCGGAGGAGGGATGGTTCAGCTCGCAGGCGATGGTCGATTTCGTTCCCTACCTCGAGCCGTTGACCTTTGAAACCACTTATCACTGTCCAGATCCGTCGGCAGAGAACAAAGGCTTCGAGTCGTGGGACGCCTTCTTCACTCGACCGCTTCTCCCTAAAGCGCGCCCCGTTACCTTGCCAGATGACACAAACATCATCCACAATGCCTGCGAGTCCACCACCCTCCGCATCGCTACTAAGGTCAAGCTCCACGACACGTTCTGGCTCAAAGATCAGCCCTACTCCCTTTACGATATGCTCGGCGAAGACGACGCAGTCGCCAGGAAATTCGTGAATGGAACGGTTTATCAAGCGTTCCTTAGCCCCCAGGACTACCACCGCTGGCACAGTCCCGTCAACGGCACCGTCACCAAGGCAGTCGTGCTGCCTGGCACCTACTATGCCGTTCTCCCTGACGACGGCGCCCCGGCGCCCGTCCACCCCGGTGATCTCAAGGAGGGCGACCCTCACGGCGCCCTCATTCGCTCCCAGCCCTGGCTCACCGTCTCCGCCACCCGCGCCCTGATCTTCATCGAGGCGGACAACCCGGCCATCGGGTTGATGTGCTTCATCGGCGTCGGGATGGCGGAGGTGTCCACCTGCGAGCTCATCGTCGAGGCCGGTCAGCGCGTCTCCACCGGGGACCAGCTGGGCATGTTTCACTTCGGTGGATCGACCCACACGCTCGTCTTCCGCCCGGAAGCCAAGATCACGTTCCAGGACTTCGATGGCGACCCCATCAAGCCCAACAACCACTACTGGATCAACTCAGTCATCGGCAAGGTCTCGCACCGAGCGGGGGTGACGTCGTGTGGGGTGATGGGGCGTTCGAGGTCGACGAGAAGTCGTTGTACGATATCAGAGTCGCGGTCCGGGTCTCGATAAAGTCAGCTGTCGTTTGTAGCTGTTGTACGTGCAGGTGCCAGCGGAAACAATCCGCGCGGAATTTCCTTGGTTGGAGCAGCTCCGTCGCGACTCTGACTCATGTGTCGCGAGAGAGTCACGGACGGCTGACACGCGTCCATCAGCGCGGTATATTCGCCCACCGTGGCGTAGTGATGGCCAGCGACGACATGCCCGACGAGCCTCCGTGGCCGTTCCGCACCTCGTCTGTTTCTGATGAGATACCGGGGCAACTTGACGCACAAACACCACCAAGGACGTTTCAAACACGGCACCTGGAGGGGTGGTCGTCCACAGATAACTGGGCTCAAAGGAAACGGCCCTGGACCCGGGATCCGCACCAGCCTAATTCCACAGAAGCTGACTTGCGGCGGATTCCCGGAACACGGAGTTTCGCGGGTACTGCGATTTCCCGACGAATTTGCGGCCTCTCAGATGGTCGTCGTCTTCGGCAGTGCGCAAGGGACCAGACCGATGCCAGCGGACCACTACTTACATAGACTCGGAGCTGTGCGAAAAACAAGGTCGCGGATAAGTCACTGCAAAGTCACTGACCTATTTTTGAGCGAGCACGTCGAGTGGCGATAGTTTTGCGAACCTTCAAGCTTTCAAGCATCAAGCCAGTGCCACTGTGACCTGAATGATGCCATCACCCGTCGACGATGGGAATCATACCGGCGCTTATGTTTTTACGTCGAACGATGCGCCTGCTTTCGCTACGGAACCAACGCTGACGCATCTTCAGTAGAAGTCAGACCGAGTCGTTGGAGCACGAGCGAATTTCGCAGTTACGAAGAAGCTTCGGCCTTGGGCTGTCGGGGCCGGGTGGGGTGTGCTGAGTCAGCAGGACAGCCGGCAAAGTCCGAAGTAAAATTCCGATGGGCTCTGCTAGTTTTACAGCTCTTCGTCGACGCCGTCCCTCCACAGCTGCTGCAAAGGTTTAATAGACCCCCGTCCGTTGTAATCTTGTAGACTTCCTCACGCAAGCAAACCCTCCACGTCCATTTATTACCCTTTTTCGTTGGTATGCTCTCTGAAAACGTTTTTTCGTACCCTCCTCCTGACCCAAGGTCGACCGACCTCTGACCCACAGCATTTCCCTCGTCATGTCTACTGCATCTACAATTCACCAGAACGTCGTTCCTTCCGAGGTCGGATGGCAGTTCGTTCCCCAATATTATACGTATGTCAACAAACAGCCCAATCGTTTGCATTGCTTCTACACCAAAACCTCCACCTTCATTCATGGTACAGAGGGAGAGGACGTCAAACCCTGTTTCGGCCAGCAGGTACGTTCTGTTTTTTGTGCCCGCCGTGTCTACCCTGCTCACATGAGCTTCCTTAGGAAATCCACAACAAGATCACCTCCATCGGCTTCCAGGATTGCAAAGTCTTCATTCACTCCGTAGATGCGCAGTCTTCCGCAAACGGTGGTATTATCATCCAGGTCATCGGCGAGATGTCCAACCACGGCGATCCCTGGAGAAAGTTTGTCCAGACTTTCTTCCTCGCGGAACAACCAAACGGCTACTTTGTTCTCAACGACATCTTCCGGTTCCTCAAAGAAGATACTGTCGAGGATGATGTCAGCGAAGCCGAGCCCGCTCCTGTTGTCCCCGTCCCCGAAGATCTTCCTGTGGAGGAGCCGGCACCTGAACCTGTTGCTGAGCCTGAGCCATCCCCTCCGCCTCGGGAGCTCACCCCTCCCCCAGCACCAATGCCGGAGGAAGAACCCACGACGGTCCAGCCCGACTCGCCCATTCCATCTCCGGCAGCAGAGATCGAGCTTGTGGAGCCGAATGGGGTTCACCTCGAGGAGGAGCCTGAACCGGAGCCCACACCTGTGCCCGCCGTCGCTGCGGAGCCGGAGCCGGTTCCCGAAATTGCCTCCGAGCCTGAGCCTGCACCATCCCCGGTGCCACAACCCCAAGCCTCACCCGCTACTTGTCCTCCACCCCTCCCTGCCCAGCCGTCGCCCGCTCCCACTCCCGCGCCTGCAAAAGCGGCACACAAGAGCTGGGCGAGCCTGGCTGCTGCGGACTCGAAACGATGGGGAGCACAGGTCGCGACGGAGTCCAAGGGTTTGTCCGAAGCGCCCGCTGCCTCGAGTAGTCCTGTCCCGGTCAGCGGTACCCCGTCGCCGGCACCCCACGGACCTCATCGTGGTGGCCAACAACACGGGGGACGCGAGCATCCCTCTGTCGCTGCTGTGCAGGCCCTGACCACACCCCAATGTTTCGTCAAGGTATTTCTCTGCCTGTATGCGACTCGACCGCGACTGATACTGATCGACCGTGATCTTTAGGGCGTTCTCGAGTCCGTCAGCCAACATCAGCTGAGTCAGACCCTCGCTCAGCGGTTCGGCCCGGTCAAGGACGTGGAGATCGTGCGGTCAAAGGCGTGTGCTTTCCTCGAGTTCTTGTCGCTGGACGCTGCCAAGAAGGCGATCATCACGTCGCTCCCCCAGAACCAAGGTGGCGAGGGTGGCGTGCGGATCGATGTCGGTGCCGAGACCCCGGTGCGTATCTTTGTCGAGACTCGCAAGGAGCGCGGCGAGAGGCCCCAGAGCCGCCCTCGCGGTGGTGGTCCTCTCAACGGCGAAGCTCGCGGTGGGTTCCGAGGTGGTCGTGGCGGACCCGGACGGGGTCGCGGTGTGCCGCCCAGCGGTAGCAAATAGACGGGCGTCGTCTTGGGCGACTCGAGGGGCAATTTCCGGTACGTGTGGGGGGACCCAGACCATATGCAGGGATACATGCTTCCGTTCGTTGTTTCTTCTCTTATGTCGCATCACCTCGTCTCTGTGTCGGCCGTCTTCCTTTTTTCTTCTTCTACTTGGTGTCTGTTCTTCGTGTTGTCCATCTCTGCCCTTCCCATCATCTCCTCGGGTCGCGCTCGATGTAGCATGCTTTTTTTTGGTGGACGCTCCTGTTGCGTGAGGGGTCGGCTAGAACATAGCACAAAAAGAAATGAAACAGAAGTCCATGCATTAGTTCCCATCCGAAGTCGGTCCTGCAGATTGGAGCCAAATTCTTGGGAACGGCGTGTCGTCTCCCGGGATGAGAGCCGTGAAGAGAAACCGACGATGATCGTACATGAGACGTGTGTCGCGCGGCGCTGCTCAGGCTACTACCATCACGGATCATGTACCAGACGAGGAAGAATGCTGATAGAGCGCCACTTGACGATGTGGAACGTATGGTTCTGTGATGGGAACAGGCGTCCCTTGCGACTGGGCGCAGCAGGACGCGCAAGGAGTACTCTTGGCTTCCGCCCGAGCGTCGGAAATGAGTCGCCCCTGCGTTCCTGAACAGGGTTCTACGAGTGTATACGCTCGGGAACAACTCGGGAAAAGAACCCTGTACTGGTAACTACGTGCTCGCACTGCGATGGACCCCTCGACACCGACACAAAGCAGCACATGGCGCTGTCCATGAGAACCGACGGCTGAAGAATGTATTCTTTGACCGTCGGTTGCATCTGAGTGTCGGCCCGGTTCGCTTCCAGAAGATATGCTCGATTACGACGAGCTTATTATTTCGCCATGGAAACAGATACAGAAATGACCCGAAAATCGCCATACAAAGGCAACTTCCCTACGAAATGTGTTCCAGATACGAGAAAATTTGGTGTGGAGATGCCGGTATTCCTAAAAAAGGCAATGAGGAAACGGCGTCCGATTTTTTCGTTGTGTTCCAGGACAACAAAAAGGCAAGCTTGTCGAGGCGCGCGCATACAATAAAGGCGGCCCTTTGATCTCTCCCCGACGTCTTCCGCGTTTCCCTTCTCACAAGGTCTCCAAGGTCAAGACATGCCAGAAAATCAATCGCAGGTAGTGACCGCTGCCGCTGCCCCCAAGTCGAACTTGAAGCACGGCCAGGCTACATCGTCCCAGGCCCAGACGCAGCCTCCTCCCCGCAAAGTACGGTTCAACGTCGGTGCGTGGCGATCCACCCGTATCCACCCCCATTTGCCTCGTCGCGGCGCCGGAATCGAATGTGACGGTTCCGAACGTCAGGCACGCAGTATCAAGTCCTCGATGTCGTCGGCGAGGGCGCCTACGGGATCGTCTGCTCGGCGGTGCACCGTCCCAGCGGACGTAAAGTCGCCATCAAGAAGATCGCCCCATTCGATCACTCCATGTTCTGTCTCCGGACGCTTCGCGAACTCAAACTGCTCAAGTTTCTGAGCGAGGCCGGGGTGAGCGAGAACGTGCGTGCGGTCGTCTTCCACGCGGGGCGAGTTCGGGTCGACTGACGCCTGCGCAGATAATCTCGATCCTCGACATCATCAAACCGCCGACGCTGGATGCGTTCAAGGAAGTCTACCGTACGTCACGCGTTCTCTGGGCACGTGGTGTGCATCCGCGACTGATGCACGTCGGACAGTGATCCAAGAATTGATGGAGACGGACATGCATCGGGTCATTCGCACGCAGGATCTCTCCGACGACCACGCGCAGTACTTCATCTACCAGACGCTTCGCGCGCTCAAAGCGCTCCACTCGGCCGACGTCATCCACCGCGACCTCAAGCCCTCGAATCTGCTCTTGAACGCCAACTGCGATCTCAAAGTGTGCGATTTCGGTCTCGCACGGTCGGTCAAAACGGCCGAGCCGTCTGGCACCGAAACGGGTTTCATGACGGAATATGTCGCGACGCGGTGGTACCGCGCGCCCGAGATCATGCTCACCTTCAAGCAATACACCAAGGCGATCGACGTCTGGTCCGTGGGATGTATATTGGCGGAAATGTTGTCCGGGAAGCCGCTTTTCCCAGGACGAGATTATCACCACCAGCTGACGCTCATATTGGACGTCCTCGGCACGCCGACATTGGACGAATTTTACGCGATCACCACACGACGATCACGTGATTATATCCGAGCGTTGCCGTTCCGGAAACGCCGGCCGTTTGCCCAGCTGTTCCCGAACGCGAATCCGTTGGCGGTCGACTTTCTGACCAAGACCCTGGTAGGTTTCTGTAGCGAGGAGCCGTGCGATTTTAATGTCGCATGCTTCTTAGACGTTTGATCCCAAGAAACGGCTGACTGTCGAGGAGGCCCTCGCTCACCCATACCTTGAAGCATATGTCTGTTTCTTTTCTTGTTGCTCTCGGAGTGATGGCTCACATCCTCTTCTAGCACGATCCAGACGACGAACCCGTTGCGCCCCCTCTCGACCCCGAGTTCTTTGAGTTCGATCGTAAGTGCTGCCTTTTGCTAACGCATGCCCCGTTTCATTCCCGTCGATCAGTGCACAAGGACGACATCAGTCGCGAGCAGCTCAAGGAACTGTTATACGAAGAAATCATGTCTTTCCGGCCGGCGCCCATCACCTAAGTCGTGCGACGCTGGCAACGGACTCACGTGTCAACCTTTATGATCTCGCACACCGACTGTCGTATGTATCGCTTGAAGACGCATGTATTGGTTTCCGGATCGCCTCGACGTGGTTCGTCGTTATGTCGGCCCCACCGTCGTTGGACAATTTCTTCTCCCGTCGTGTTTGCGCTGTAATGGTTGGATGTTCGTTGGTGAATCAGGAGGAAGGAGAACGTCCCCTTCGTCTTTTCTATCGCGTAATTTTGGTTACATCTTTCGTATGTAAATGCACACACTTCCCAGACGTTTTCAATATGGTCTCTGTGTGCGCTCGTCCCACTGAGCTACTAAAGTGCCAAACCGTTACTCGTACAGCTGGGCGAAGATTCCGCCTTCGTTCGGTCCACGTTTCACCTCAATCGATTTATTCCACTGGCAGCTTCAGCCGTGATTCCGACGCACTGCCCTACACTCGTCACTGGCATCTAATCACCACGTTCATGCAACCCATGCTGCCGCAGCCCAACCCGTTACCACATACTGATGTTATTGCACATGACTTCCGATGTATCGCTGGAGAACACTTGTAGCAATTTCGAGGTGTTTCGTGTGGCTTTTCACCTGTCGCGATCCCTCGGAAAAGCATGGATGATCTTTTCCATTTTCTCTGGTTGTAATACAACATCATAGGCATGCCGATAAGGTCAATCGGTGTATCTAGGTAGTCTTCAACACGAATGTAATCAACTTATGCCAAGCGTCCAGGGGCCCTAGCACGCTTGTTCCCCGCCAACATTCTCCTTCTTGCAGCACCCGGTGCAACACTGAGAAGGGACACCAGCACTCTGTTTCTGCTCGGGTTCATCGACCTTCTCCGAGTCCGCTTCGCCGCATGGCGACGTTCCTCGCCCCGAGTCTTTGGGCCGACAGCTCGCACAACACCCCCCGTCGAAATCCTTGTTTCGCGCCCACCGGATCATCTTGACCCCTTCCCAGCCAAACAACGCCCCGATGACGATCGCGGTCGCCGCGTCGACCCACCACCCGTCCTTCCACACCCGGTAGATCAAGGACCCGACGAGCAAGACGAGGGAGAGCTGCACGCACGAGAGCGCACAGAGCGCCTCGCCGTGCAGCGCGCTCGAGTCGAGGGCGCGCGCGAGGTAGCGCTTGGCGAGGTAGAGCACGAGCATGATGCCCGTCGCGGTCGCGGCGATCAGGAGCGAGGGGAGCGCGGTCGTGGGACGGTCGTGCGCTGCGAGGGAGGCGGCGGAGGTGCCGGCGGCCGCGAGCGCGAGCGCTACGAGAAGAGCGCCGATGGTCATGGTGGCGACGCGTTCGACTCTTGCGGACGGAAACCGGAGACGGCGTGAGCCATGACTCGGATCGGTCGGAGCGGGGCTCACCGGATGACCTGCGGGGACACTTTGCTCAGGCTGGCTGTGTCATCGCCGGGTTTGGTGCTGAGGAGGCGCCAGACGACGAGAAGAGCAGAGATGACCTCAACGGCGGACTGAAGGCCAAAGAAGACGAGTGCGTGCGAGGATGATTCAGCACCAAAGACGACGGATACGACGCCCTCGGCGGTATTGTAAAACACGCTGAGGATGCTGATCGCGATGGCGTATTGTTGCAAGCCACGGCGGGATGGCATTGTCGATGGGCAAATGGTAGGCAATGCGACAGAAGAATATATAGGCTCCAGTGTTGCTTCGGCTCTCCGTCTTGCGGCAGGCCGCCTTTCCGTCCACCAACCCGAAGTCCAGGCTTCCCTCTAGTTCTTGACGTCACAAAATATTCCTAACTCGGGCGTACTGCCTTAGATATGTACGTGTCTACGTCTCTTCGACTCCACTGATCGAACTCGATTACGACATGAAACTGTCAACGAGCCAAGGACTGCCTTCCCCTAGTCGTGTTCTGCAGGGGAGATACCCGTCTCTTCTTTAAACCTCTACTTCCTCGCTTTCGAGGTTCTCGTCATGGTTGGGATGCACCCACTGGTTCTTGAGGCCGTCGCAATATCCCCTCGCTTGCACTTTCAAAGGTTCTTCCAAACGGTGCACCGCGATGGCGGCATCAAACTTCTGCTCCGCCTTCGTGTGGTAGGTCTGCGCCCCAAAAGCCACTCGGTATTCGTGAAACATATTTTCAATATAGTTTTGGAAGTTCAGAACTGTGCGAGCATGCAGTCTCGTGCAAGAAGCAGTGGGGCACTCACTGCGAGCCGCCTCCCCCATTATGCATTCACCCTGTGGTCGCGGCCTAACGTCTCAGGCGGATTGCGGAGAGCGTCCATTACGACGACATCTTGCTGTCGGACCTCCGATGGATAAGAGACCTACTCCTCAGCGAGGAAAACAGTGACACGAAATCGCAACTGGCTCTAAGCTTCTCTTATTAGGTGGTTGTGAGACTGTCGGAACACACGTTTCGGTCGCTTACCTTTATTCGCTGTCGGATAAGCCAAAGAAGGTGAGTTATGGGGTTCATGACCAGTAAACGTGTCGGGAAGGGTGAAAAAGCATACAGAAATTGCCGCAATCGAAAGCGTGCCGTGAGATTCCTTTTCTATGGGACGGTGCGGGTTGATACAGCGAGGGTATGACCATCTTGCGAGTCGTTGTCATCGTCGATTGCGGCGAACTCGTTCATCTGTCTGTCGTTGTCGTTGTCATCGTCGTCGGCGAACACGCTCATTCCTCCTCATTGTATGAATGATGTCGGTCGAACGCTAATTACGTGTTCAGATTCCATTCCTATGCCCAAAGTGCAAGCCAACGATGCCTCAACCGGGACCATACTAGTACTTACCGTCTGGAAATTTTCTTCATGCGAGAGGGGGTTACGTCCAGCCAAGCTTCGGCGGCTAAACGCTCAAATGATACTGGGGAACATTGCGAATGGACTACATTCGAACACCCAGAAAAGCCACTGGCTCACGTATTCCACGTCCCTAAACAACGAGTTCAGCTCGAATTCAGCACGTTCATCACCGTGAAAAGCGCAGGCGCAAGCACGATGGACGAGCGTGGTCAAATAGAAGGTCCGAGACTTACCTTTGACGTACTATAAACTATCGTCCTCCCATTCACCGAATAGCAATTGAATAAGGGCGACGAGTGCGGCAGTGGTCGGATGACGTTCGATGAGATACCGCGAAACCGGCACCGATGCTTTCGTGACACACAAAGTGCGACTCGGGAGTCGGGAGTCGGGAGTGTGCATAAAAAGTTCAAACCGAGTTTGGTGACTTGGACAAGTTCTTGCCAACCATGACAATACATTCCAGCCCAACCGATGTTACCACCTTCCAGACATTCAGAACGCGGAATCCCTTGCTTCATCAGGATCTGTTTCTCTGCGTATTGGACTGTATTGTTGCACCAGAATTCGAGCCTGATTGTCGATTCAAGTGGACCCGCCCTGTGCTTTTCTCCCTTGCTCGGACATGCCGTGCATTCTCAGAACCCTCCCTCGATCGTCTTTGGCGCAAGCTAGACTCACTTCAGCCTCTCATACGGTGTTACGCAGCGAGGAGGCTGGATAAAGAAATGGCAATGGTGCGTTGTCATTTTCAGTGTTGTCTGACATCTTTGCTCACGGTGTCGACACGCAGGCGCCGCCGACTGCCGCGGAGTGGGTCATCATCCGTCGCTATTCACATCGTATCCGGGAGGTCCAAATTGAACGTTCCTGCCCGTTTTCTTTATTATTTATAGGAGCAACGAGTTTACAACCTTCTCTGCTATTGCCAGGCTTGAAGGAGCTTACATGGCATCCATGCCTCTTCCATGATCATTCATCAGCAAATATTTCTGTCACCCTCATCCAACGACTACTAAGCCCTTCACTTGTTTGCTTGGACATCGTCCTAGGCGATCCGGACGACGGGTCATTGCAATCATTTCTCGCCAACTTCCCTTTCGTTTGTCCACATTTGAAGTCCATTTCTGTCGACGTTGGTTGCAAGCAGGTATCTCGCCCAACCATCCAACTTCTCTCCCGGGCCATCACTCATTATAATAACATTGAACACCTCGACCTTTCCACCCCCATTGATGATGTTGCTCTGATGCACGTCACCATGTTACCGAAACTCAAAGATGTTGCGCTAGTGCTACACTCAGAAAAATCGAATTTACACCAATTTCGCTTTCCCTCGGATGCCACTCCGTTTCGCAACGTCGGGGCCTTTTACTTTGAAGTGTGGGATATCTCCTTTGTCACGAACTTCCTACGACCACAAGACCAGATATTCAGCTCCTTCGCACTCCACCATTGCTCCAGACCTACCATCGACGCAATATCATCTCTCTTCGCTGAAGTGGCGTCTCCTCAGCGTTCACATTCCCTCCAAACAATTTCTCTCATGGCCGACAATAACCTTGAGAGCCAAATTTTCCTTTCTGTGGAATTGAGCGAGCTGACTGTGCGCCACTATATCTCGTACGACACCTTCCGTCCGCTCTCCTCCCTCAGTCACCTGTGTGAACTGACAATCGATGTTGGCCGCTGGTTCTCCATCGACGATGACGAACTGTTGTCTCTGACTCGAAATTGGCCCTTTCTGCGACTCCTGCATTTAGGTTGCAGGCACCCCATAGATTCGTGTCCTTGGCGATCGGCAAAGTACACCACCTTCAAAGGGCTCTTGTCCCTTCTTGAATGCTGTCCCGACCTTTGCGATCTCTGTATACCCGTGGATGCGAGGGTGGCTCCCCCTCACTCGAAGAAAATTGTCTGTCACCCCGACCTTCAAAATGTCTCCTTTCCTGAGTCTCCGATCGCTTTGGTGTTGCCGGTACAGGACTTTCTCGCACGGCACTTTCCATCCGTCACTGAAGTAGACGCTTCGTTCCATCGCTCGTCAGAAGGCGAAGACGGGGAGATAGATCACTACGAGTTCTTGTGGTGCCTAGTTAATTTGCGCCTCGAGGAAGCACATTTCCTTTCTGAGGACGAGTAGATGACGCGTCGCATCTCCTCCGTGCCCGTCCAATGGTGATAACAATGGCAACGTTGGCCGTAAACCCTGTGCGTCCCGAGTCGCAGTGCTTTTGTTAGGAGACGCTCATTGAAATGTTCATTCAGTACACTTTTCTTTGGTTCTTGTGGATCCGAAGTCAGTCTGCACGGCGTGGCACCCCAAGTCCGATGTCGAAGGCATAACCACCGGCCACGTCGACAACCATGACCATCTTGTAGGCTTTCGAGATATGTGTTGCCTCGCTCCAGCAAGGATTATTTCCGTACGCTTTGGACCGTCTTCCAGTGCCAGAAGGCGTCCTCTAAATGAGCAATCCAAGAGACATCCCAGGCTGCTCAAAGTCCAGTCGTCGTTTGTCCTTTCTCGCAGGGTTCATAAATTATTGACTGTGCCTCTCGTTTACCCTCGAGCTTCGGCCTGGCGCGATTGTGTAGGCCGCTGAGTGTCGATCACAGGGCCTTTTTGCTGTCGGACCTCTGATGGATTTGGAGCATAGGCTATACTTGGCAGTGGAGAGCAACAGGGACACCATCCTACTCTAGGCTTCTCTTATCGAGACCATCGACCACCACGTCCACACTCCGCCTCCGTTATTCGCTGTGCACGTCTGAACTTCAAA
>JBBPSZ010000102.1:0-18113 GCA_038093835.1 Strobilomyces confusus
CATCGTTTGTCCACCGTGTACAGGACTGCTCATCTCGCACCCCACCTTGTTTTTTTTTCACGCCGCATATAATATTTGATGTATCTTGTAAATGCACACAGTGATATACTCCGATTCTCATCCTACTAAGTACAGTTTGTGCAGTAAGAAAAACGGAATGAGGTGTAGGTAATAGTTACAGTTCGGAACAGTCTGCCGCAGTTGAATTAAATAAACTGGGCTTCTTGAATACTTAGCTACAGACTTAGTTCTCAACCCTAGTGACTGTTCTGTGGCTAATACAATCGATTATTCATGGCCTGGGCGGTGAGAGTCCTCACGACGTTCATCGCGCGATAATTAATTTAAATTAAATCCCAAGAGACCTACAGGTATAGTTGGATTGCCCCGCCCTTTGGGCACCCGAAGAACAAAGAAAAGGAAGCTGACGCTCGCTTCAATGGCGGCTCATTTTCTGACCACGTAACTCAAACCCTGAGGTGTGGCATACGGATGAAGAGCGCCGCACCGCTGGGGGCGTATCCGTTACGGACTCCTCCTCATACCCCCACCCTCTGGACATCGTCCACCGTCCTGGTATGGTCATCCCGTCAAAGTTGCAGATACGCGAATCGCAATTCGGGCCCCAGAGTCACAGCTCTGACTTAACTCATCAAGACAAGCAGCCTCCAACGCCATCTATTGCCACTCCTTCCAACGATGCGCTGGATATAACCTCGCTTATCAGAGACGTGTTGATACAGTGAGTCAATTTGGCTTAATACCTCGTCTGTCGCTCCAACATCGTGTCCGGCCGTAGGCATGCCGAAGACGACGCCAAGACGCGGAAGCTGGGCGTCATGTTTAGAGATTTACGCGTCGTAGGACTGGGCGTCAGCATCGCAGTTCAGCACAATTTAGCATCGCTATTTTATCCTCGGTCGATCATCAAGTACATCAACGCCTTGCGCTGCCCACCAGTTCGCGACATCATTTCCGGTTTCGAGGGAGTCGTGCTTCCAGGAGAGATGCTTCGTGCGTAAACTTACACTAATGCTACACTTTGGTTTATCTATGAACTTCGGGCACAGTCGTCCTAGGTCGCCCCGGTTCTGGATGCAGTACCTTGTTGAAAACGCTCGCCAATAACCGAGGAGAGTATTACAATGTTTTCGGAGATGTTTTCTACGATTCGTTCTCGTCAGACGAGATCAACAAGAGGTACCGTGGCGATGTCATATACTGCCCCGAGGACGACGTCCATTTCCCGACTCTCACCATCCGAGAAACACTGGAATTTGCTTCCACAATGAGAACACCGCGACGTGCGGACAATGTGTCGAGATCGGTACATGCATCGCGCACGACAGAAGCGCTCCTGCGCATCTTTGGACTTGAACACGCCAGAGACACCATCATCGGCAACGCGTTTCTGAGAGGCATTTCTGGCGGCGAGAAAAAGAGGGTGTCCCTCGCCGAGGTCATGTCCGCACGTGGCAAGCTCGTTTGTTGGGACAAGTACGTATCATTTTGTTTTCATAACCGCGTTATTGACCTGGATTAACCTAGCCCGACCCGAGGTTTAGATTCATCTACCGCGCTCGAGTTCATCCAAGCACTTCGTATCGCGACCGATACCGCCCAGATCGCGACCGTAGCATCTGTATATCAAGCGGGAGAGCAGCTCTTCGAGCTATTTGATAAAGTCTGCGTTATCTACGAAGGAAGGATGGCGTACTTTGGGTCTGCGAAGGAGGCAAAACGGTACTTCATGGATACGGGGTACGAACCTCAAAACAGACAAACGACCCCCGACTTCTTGGTGGCGAGTACGTCTCGGATAACGTTTGAGTGGCTTTGGCGCTCACGATCGGAGCCGTGCAGTAACCGATCCATACGGGAGGCAAATTCGTCCCGGATTTCAGGGCATCCCACCCCAGACAGCAGACGAGATGGCTGCATGTTTCAGGACGTCCTCCTATGGACGACTGAATCACTCGTCAATAGATTCATACTACAATCTGTATGTCAACAAGGCTGAGCTGAAGAGAGTCTTCGACACGAGTGCGACGGGCGAACACGCTCGACACGCTCCCGGCACCCAATCGTATATGCTATCGATGCCGATGCAGGTGCGGGCGGTGATGCACCGCCGCTGGCAAATATTGAAGGGCGACTGGGCCACACAAAGTATCCAATTAGGGTCTGTGTTGTTGATTCCGCTTGTTTCTTGTGAGACCGACCTGTTACGGATAACATAGATCCTATGTTTTTCAGGGCGTTTTCACCGGAACCGTGTTCCTACACCTCGCCTCCAACACCAGCGACTACTATTCGCGTCTTAGTTTGTTCTACTTGTACGGTCAACAGCCATTTTAAACGCGAATGCACTGAATTTTGCTTTTGACAGCGCCCTGTTTTGTTGTTGCTCTCTCTGCCTGGCTGAAATACCTGGTCTCTTTTCACAGCGCTTGATCGTCCTCCGCCATCAGAGGGGAGCGTTATATTACCCTTTCATCGACAGTCTAGCTCACTTTATCGTCGACATACCAACCGGCTTCATTTGCGTCACCTGCATGTCGGTCACTATCTACTTCCTAGTTGGTCTGCAGAAGACGGCAGAACAATTCTTGTGCGTCATCCTTTTTGCAATTGTAAAAGTAGCACCCTGATCCACGATCCCTTCTAGCACATACCTGTTGTTCACCTTCGTCATAACGCTCGTGATAAAGAGCTGCTTTAGGGGTATTGCGGCTTTCTCCTCGGGCGAGGTCACTGCCCTCCCAGTGTCCGCAATCGTTGTTCTAATCCAGGTTCTGTACACGGATTATACTATCCCTCAGGCTAACATAGTCGGGGCCCTGCGCTGTATCACCTACCTGAACGTGGGTGCATAACTGTACCCTTTGTACTCGATGTTGAGATGCCTCTTTAACAGCCAATCCGCTACGCGTACGAGTCGCTGGTGGTCAATGAGTTTCACACGCTCAACGAGACGTGTACGACCCTCGTACCATCGGGGCCGGGATACGAGAACGTCTCGCTCGCAAACCGAGTGTGCACCACCCTCGGGTCGCAACCTGGCATAGCGTCCGTTCTCGGGAATGCATACACCAGTGCGTCTTATGGCTACTCGTACGCGAATCTCTGGAAGGTAAGTGATCATCGTGATGTCGTGCGCGCGTCGTCGACTGACGATGAGGGGCGGCGCAGAACTTTGGAATTTTGTGGGTTTTCGCGTTCGGTTTCGTCGGGGCCCTTCTGTTCTTCGCACAATGCATTAAACGGGTCGGGCGGGATACGGCGGTGACGCTCTACAAAGAAAGCAGCGAGCGTGACGCCGGCCCCCGGGCCAAGGACGAGGAAACAGGTCTTTTTGACAATGTTGACGAGAAACCAGTCGAGTCGAACAATACTGACTACAGTGGAATCGACAGCATCGACTCCGAGAAGCCTGCGCAAACCGATGTTTTTTCGTGGCAGAACGTCGAGTACCAGGTACCCATCCCTGGAGGGGGCATGCGTAAGCTGCTTGATGACGTCTCTGGCTATGTCGCCCCGGGAAAGCTGACAGCATTAATGGGCGAGACTGGCGCCGGCAAGGTAGGGATCTGAGACGTAATCAAGCCTTGTTGACGCTGATCCGGGGCGTGCTTGACAGACAGTGTTATTGAACGTATTGGCTCAACAAACCTCGGTCGGCATCGTGCACGGCGACTGTATGGTCAACGGACAACCCCTCCCAATAAACTTTTGCGCGCAGACGGCGTACGTACAGCAGATGGACACCCACGTTGCGGAGACGACGGTTCGCGAGGCCCTCTTGTTTTCCGCGAGACTTCGTCAGCCCCCGTGCGTCCCGAGGGCCGAGAAAGAAGCTTAGTATGTCTCTGCGATCATTGGTGACCGCGACGCTGATGATCCCCTCCCGCGCATTGCGTGAACAGCGTCGACAGGTGTCTGAAGATGTGTGGTTTGGAAGCACACGCGGATGCCATCGTCGGCTCACTGAACGTCGAGCACAGGAAACGCACCACCATCGGCGTTGAGTTGGCAGCCAAGGTAGGGTCCTGGACGATATCCCTCGATCACTCATATCTGATAAGGCCCTGCTCAGCCGAAATTGCTGCTCTTCCTCGACGAACCTACCTCTGGTCTCGACTCACAGTCTGCGTGGGCAATCGTGACGTTCCTTCGTGAGCTCGCTGACAGTGGCCAAGCAATCCTTTGCACGTGAGTCTTTTTCTTCCAGGTTCCGTTTGATGCCGTTGCCCACGAGCGGTTCGACACAGAATTCACCAGCCCTCGGGCGAGCTCTTCCAACTATTTGACAGATTGTTGTTGCTCCGCAAGGGCGGACAAACGGTGTACTTTGGTGATATCGGCGACAGGTCTATGACTATGATCGAGTACTTTCAGAGAAACGGCGCCCCTCCATGTGCTGCCAACGCAAACCCGTGAGTGTCATCATTCTCAGTCGTGCATTATTAACTCAAGTTGCTACGTTTAGGGCTGAATACATGCTAGACGTCATTGGGGCGGGTGCCACGGCAATGTGCACGACCGATTGGTATAAGATTTGGAAGAATTCGCCCGACGCAGCAAAGCTGAATCTGGAGATCGAGCGTGTCCACCAAGGAGGACATAGCCGTCCTCTGGTGGGCACCGAGACTCGTTCCGAGTTCGCAAGCTCTTGGATAAAGCAACTGGCATTGCTCACCCATCGCGGTTTCGTGTGTAACTGGCGGAACCCGACGTACATCTACGCCAAATTGCTGGCCTCTATGGTCGCCGGCCTGATCATCGGCTTTACGTTTTTTGGTGCGACCAACTCTTTGCAGGGATGTCAGGACAAACTCTTCGTGCGTGGGTTTCCTGTACTCGATGTCAATGCGCTAATTTGAGCGCAGTCGGTTTTCATGGTGGTGGCGCTTAGTGTACCCTTGGCACAGCAATCACAGGCCAAATTCATCGACACTCGAACGGTCTATGAAGTCCGCGAGCGTTCTGCGAAGATGTTCACCTGGTCCGCGTTCCTCGTGTCCGAGATTCTGATCGAAGTCCCCTGGAACGTGCTCGCCTCGTCGTTGATCTTTTTCTGCTGGTACTGGACGTCTGGGTTCGACTTTTCTCGTGCTGGCTTTTCGTACCTGTTTTTCTGCATCGTGTTCCCAATATACTGGACTACCTTTGGGCAAGCCGTCGTAGCCCTCTCCGCCAACGCTGTTATTGCGTTCACGTTGTTCGCCGTCTTTTACTCGTTCATGGTCGTTTTGTACGTGGTCCTTCTGTTCGCATTGGCCATGCTTATAGAGGACCGTGGGGGTGACTTTGCAGCGCGGGCGTCCTACGGACATATTCCCAACTAGGGTGGTGGAAATGGATGTACCACGTCTCCCCCTTTACCTATGTCATCGAAGGCCTCTTGGGCGAAGGTGGATCTCTCTCCTGTACCCCTTCCGTATGCGCGCTAAGTAACAACCCCGTCGCCTAGTGGTCGGCAAGCAATTGGTTACCTGTGCGCCCGCCGAGTTCGTGACCATCGAGCCGCCGACGGGGCTGAGCTGTAGCGCCTACATGGACCCTTACATCGCGTTCGCGGGGGGCTATCTCGCAGACCCGAACGCGACCGCCGCGTGCACGTTCTGTCCCTTCCGGACGACGGACGCGCTCATGCAATCTAGGTTCAACGTGTCATTCGACCGTCACTGGAGGGACTTGGGCGTCGTGCTCGGATTTAGCGGGTTCAACGTGCGTTTTTTTTTCTCACTCGTCGTGTGGTGGGCTGCACTGGCACCGAGGTCGATGCTGACGCTGGCGTGATAGGTCGCGGTCATGTTCGTCAGCATGTACTTTTTCCGGATACGCAAGGGCGCGGGGTGGTCTTTGGCCGGTCTCGGGCGCGCGTTCGTGCGGCGCAAGTGAGCTTGCGCGAGGGCACTCGTTTCTTTACTCTACATACGTACCTTGTCACCCCTTTACTTTAATTTCTCTTACCTGCCACAATGTGTTTATGATTCGCGTGAGATGACATCCAAGGCCATAGTGCGAGCCATCGCGACTGCATGCCGTCTAAAGAATGTCTGGACATCCAGTTCTTTTGAACTGATGTCTCGATTGAGGACCAGGATCGGGTCGACTCGGCATATCGCAGACGTGCCTCCGACGACATCCCGTGAGGGGAGCCTTGGCAGGTCATGGCATGCGGCAAAGAATGATTCTGCGATGCGGCGACCCGCCCAACCACTTCATAAAAGTGACGTCGAAATGCCAGGCACGCGCTTGCTCGACACGCCGGTGCATGCAGTGGCCTCCGACGTGACTCTCACTCGCTGATGCGTCTGCGTACCCCTGACACTTTAAAGCGACCGTCGTCAACAGTTTCTCGCCAGGACTTCAACTAGGTTGTTACATCGTTGGCAAGACATCCCTAGTCCGTCACACAAGTACATCAGTCGCATCATGTACATACGTAGAGCATCGGATCGGCAAGATCGACCCGGTGGTCTGGTGTTCATTCATATGAAGAAATAAGAGAAAGAAAGAGAGAGAAAAGTCAGCTAAACGTAGCAACCCTCTGATATCAACGAGGCACGACGAGGTAAGATCGACCTTAGGTATTGAATAAAGATAAGCATGTTTGGATATCATTCGCGCGATGCGATCCACTGTCGATGGCGCTGCCAGCTGCTCGCTTCCATCAGCACAAGCGATCTGAGTTCGGCCATGTCGAACGGCAATCCGGGATCTGCCTGCAGGGCTCCGACGACGTACGAGCTAAACCGAGAATCGATCGCGTTTGAGCACGATGTTCCTCCCAGGCGAGAACGGGCAACTCACATGACCGTGCTCTCCTTGAGCGGCTCCACTCTGCCGCCCGTCCGAAGCATCATGCACATCTGCTCGAGCGGCATCTTGTCGCGGTGCCAAAGCCTGTATGCACGGAGTTGTTGCGGTCGAGGAGGTTCGGGCATGCAGTAGTCTGGGACGGCCGACTTGACAGGCGCGCCGAGACGTTGCTGAACCTTCCGCAGCGAGGCGCCGTTTAGCTGGAGCGCGCGAGGGGCAACTTGACGTGCGCAAGTCAAAGGGTCGAGGGCCTTGCTGGCCTCAGAAGCGATATCTTGAAGTCTGTCGTACACCATCAGGGCGCAGTGACAGTCGTTTGCCGCATCTGGCCGCACGAAACAAAAAGGTGAGTGATGCATGTCGACGCGACGCCGTAAATCGGGTGGAAAGCGGGCCTCACATTCGACCATCTTCTCCGAGAGGCGAGCTTCCCAGTTTGACGTGCGTACTTTACCCTTGGGAAGCGTCCTGCGGAGATACATGGCGACCATCTTGGCGAGGCTTACGATTTCGCGATTGTAGACGGAGCTAAACGAGTCGTCAGCCTTGGTGGCAAAGACACCAAGCTCTACGAGCCCCTTAGCGCGAATTCCAAAATCGCGAAAGAGCTTTTCGCCATCACCTGACATGTAAACAGTGAGACACCACTCCTTTCTTGGGCATGAAACTCACTCAGGATGTTAGCACCTGTCTTCACGATGTGCGCAGATTCGATGGCCTCCTGTCCGTATGTCAACGGAAAGGCGAGGGCCTGCGAGCATGTGACCCACCAAAACTTTCCTTGGGAACTCTGTACAGCGTGAGTTGTAAATGGGATGAGTGAGGGAGGAACACGAACACGTACTTTTCATGCTACTGACTTGAACGAGCAAGATCGTGTCGTGATCACACAGTTGTACCAGGGCCGTTCGTCTCTCTTGTGCACCCGGATGCCACATGACGCGCCACTCGAGGTCAAAACCTAGAGGCCTGCGAAATAGCTTGAAATCGGAGAAACTAGCCAGTGACACAAGTCTCACCCTTTCAAGGTTTGTACAACAGAGTTTGCCTCACTTTCGGATTGTGTGTACACCACTGCCGGAGTACTATATTCCATGAAGGAATATACGGGGAGTGACGTTTCTCCTCCGTTAGCATTGCTTGCCGAACTATGCTGGGACGATGAACCCGAAGATGTTTCCCGCGTAGGTTGTATTGGCTGATTCGAACTAGCGGATTGACGATTCTTTTGAGAATGGACGCGTCCGTGACTCGGGCGACTGTTCTGGAGAGATGTGTTTCTGTACAAGGATCAATTCGTTTCCGTTTTCGACAGGGGTGCACCCACTGAGCGTAACTCGTCGAGTTTGGTTTCCTTTCTTTGACTGGTCGGTTTCTTTCAGTCGACTGCCGTGGAAGTATGCTCGTTGTTTGACGTGCGTCTCTCGCCGTCTCTTGACTAGTCGAGTGCGTCCGAGAGACCGCGGCCATTGTAGAACGGTCGTTCAAGAAGAACGGTTGGATTCTGCATAAGAACGAAGTTGAGTTGACAAAGTACGGACGCAGCATGCTCATCGCGACCACGTACTCTTTCGATGTTGTCACGGGTGTTTGTTTGACCGGCTTTGCAGCGGACAAGTTGACACGGTCGCCGTCGAAAATTTCAAAGGACCACTCAGAGCCGTCATCGTCTGCCACTACCGTCCTCATTTTGCGAGGGTACGCGGCTGTTTCGCGTCTTCCAGGAGCTTCAAGGTCGCGTCAAGCCGGCCCAGCAACGCGAACAAGAGATCACATGATGGCGCCTGTTTGTGTTTGTTGACCGGGCTGGTTCCTGGGCCTGAAAGTGACCATTCTCATCTAAGCGATGGTCCTAAAAATCGACTGATTATTCCCTGTGGCTTCGCATGGAAGGACCAGGCAAGAACACTCCTTATCTGTGGTAACGGGGCTTCTCTTCATTGGCCGTCTATCGAAGAGCCAAGGTCGAAGCGTTCGAGATGAACGGGATCCTGTTCTAACGGTCGACATGAATCGCTGGCCCAAATGTCTCCCCTCGTGATGTGTGAGTGTCGTCTCCATTTCAGCTAGATAGGCATTTTGGCTGTTATCGCGGTGATTGGCACATGTGCCGACTACTACGTACATTTCACCGTGTTAGCCGCCGCGATAACAGTTGTGATTAGTACATACATATCCATCTCCGCTGTGCCGCACGGGATCGTATTGTATGGGGGAGAGTGCGGCCCTGTTCGGCGACCATTGAGCACAACTTTGGGTGTCGCGTCCTTTGCCACCCGGTCCGACATTCTTTCTCAGTCTACGATCATGGTGCGGCAAGTCCGGATCTAACGATTCATCAGTCATCAGGTCGGGTTCAGATGTCTTCCTCAGCCTGCATGGGGGTATGATTGTTCGCACCCGTCACTTCGTGATCCTGAACGACGTGACTCGCGAACGTTTGAACCCCGGCTACCCTGAGCATCGCAGAACGTATACAAACTCCGGCCCCCTTATAACTTGAACCTTGTCGCTCTTTCTTCCCTCTAGTCAAGCCTCTTTCCCCCGCCCGTGTTGCTCCTGAGAGCCGGACACCCATATATCTGACACGTCTGCATATCCAAGACGCAGAACGGGAAAACGATTATCACCAGACGGCCGTCATCCCATTCTCCTACTCTGTCCATGCTGAAATCCCTCTTCATCTCCCTCTTCGCTCAAAAAGATGGCAAGACCAAGTCTGTAGAGTCTGGTTTCCAGACACCGCCATTGGAGACAACGGCGTTACTCGCCTCCTCGACGCGACATGTTGCGGAATCCGTCAACAATGGACTGCCCTGTAGCAACACCTCTTCGTCTGTCTTTCAGCAAGAAATCAAAACACTTGTTGGATATGCTCTTCCCGTCTTTGGGTCCGTTTCTGTTCTTCTGTGTTTCTGCGTACGTCATCGCTGACAATGTCCCAAGCACGCAAGTGTTTGAGCACAGTATCATCATGTCTTCTGTGATCTCCATCGGCCATATATCTACCATCGCACTCGCCGCTGCTTCTATCGGTTTCATGACGGCCAACGTCACGGGACTCAGTTTGATCCAGGGGATGTCCAGTGCATTGGATACTGTCCTGCCGAGCGCATGGACTTCGGATCAGCCACAACTCGTCGGATTGTGGACTCAGCGCATGGGTACGTTCTAGTCTACTGAATAAGCGGCCGTGCTAAGTCTCAGGACAGTTGTTCTACAAGTTATTGTCTTGATCGTGAGCCCGTTGTGCTCGCTTGCAGTATCGTGGTAACCATGGTGCTCTCAGCCTATTTATATGATCTGGTTCAATGCCGAAGCCATCCTCTTGCGACTCGAGCAAGATCCGCAGGTCGCGAGATTCGCAGGCATCTATCTCAAATGGGCCTCGCTGAGTCTTCCGGCGTACGCCTTCAACTGCATTTCTCGGTAGGCTGCAAGCTTCCCTCTACCATGCATTGTGTTGAATGTGCCATCCAGTCGATACTTCCAGGCGCAGGGTAAGAGCGATGACGAGCACTCCTATGGCGAGCTAACTTCATTGCCAAGGGCTGTTTGATGTGCCTGCACGGATCATCTTCTGTGTCGCACCGATAAACATGCTTCTCAGTTATCTCCTCGGTGAGTCGTTCCTGTTTTGAGATCATGTTACGGATTGATGAATATGTTTCAGTATGGGGGCCTGAGCCGATTCGCCTTGGGTTTATTGGAGCGCCGATTGCGACGTCCATCTCATATAATCTGATTTCTCTTGCGTCTATTTTCTATGGCGTTTTCTTTGTAAAACGGACAGCTTGGCATCCCATCTCGTCACGATGTTTGACCTGTTTAGGCACTTTGGCGAAGTTGAGCTCGGGTGGTGTTGGTATGTGCAGAGATCTGTGTCGCCTCCAAGAACATGCTCACCTCCAGCTCAGGTCAAGTTGCATCGGAGTGGTGGTCCTGGGAGCTCGTCGCATGTGCGTTCTCCGTCTGTTTGTCTTATAAGAACGCTCATCCTGAACTTCCTCAGTCGCTGCTAGCTTGTAAGTGCCGATGCAACTTGAGTAATCATTCGCCACTGAAAGTGTCTTCGTAGCCTCGGTTCTATACCGTTAGCAACGCAATCAGTGCTGCTCTCCTCCGTTGCCACCGCCTTCCAAGTCCCTTATGCTCTCGGTATTGCGACCTCCGTTCGGTTAGCTGTACTTGTGGTCTTTTGGACGTGTCTGACAACCCCTTTCAGTATCGGCAATCTCCTTGGAGAGAAGAATGGGTACCGCGCCAATGTTGCCGCGAATGCCGGCATGCTTATCTGCATCTGCCTCGCGCTCTTTTTATCGTTAGTGGTATTCGGTCTCTCGGATTGCGTGTAGATGACGGTTGTCTCAAAGTTCCCTTCTACTGATCTTCCGACAAAGTTGGGGGTATATGTTTAACAGCGATCCAGGTACGGGACAAGTACCTGCGATGCTCAGCAATTTACTTTTTCCAGAGGTCGTGGCGCTCGTGGCTGCAATGCTTCCTTTGGTGGCGCTCGCGCAGTTGTCCGACCAGTGTGGTGCCGTGCTTGCTGGCATCCTTCGTGCACAAAGCAAACAAGTGAGTCTGCGAATCTTTATCGTGTGGGATGTCCCGGTAGCTGAGAGATGGCGAAAAGACGCTGGGCGCGTTGATCAACATAGGGTGAGCTCAGGATTCGTCTCGCTGCGAGTCCGAACGTTGACAGAGGTCTGTCAAGGTCGTTCTACTGCGTCGGCATCCCGGTCAGTCTCTGGTTGGCGTTCAAGCAAAACTATGGGCTCTTCGGGCTGTGGTGGGGTCTGACCGTCGGGATGACTCTGGCGGTCGTGCTCAGCGCGTACGTCTGCGTGCGGACAGACTGGGAGAAAGAGGTGGACAGGGTCATGGCACGCTTGGCTGTCGACAAGGCGCATCAACAGGTGCTCACCGACGAAGGACGAGCTTAGGCGGGCGGATTGTGGAAATCGCTCACGATGGATGATGATTAGGGATGACGGTTGTCGGTGATCAGTTGGTCGCACTTTGACGTTGTGTAAAATTTAAACTTGACCGAATGAATAGCAATAGACTGGCCGCAGGTCCGCACCGATACGCGACAGAATACGACATATCTGCTCGGTGCTGAGGACAAGAGCCCAAGCGCTTGAAATCTGGTCGTGAGATGTAAGCCCCCTGAGACAGCGTAGACGAGCATCGCAAGAAGGCAAACTCGCCCGTGGATTCGTGCTCAGGCTGTGGAGGCGCCTGATCTCGGGAAACATCATCGATGACGAGTACTCAGCAGGCTCAACAGAAGCCCAGTTCAACTGCAGTAGTAGACCCGAACTGTTACCAGCCTGCATGAGGGACCACACCTCGTTCCCATTTGTACTCTGATTTTTTCTTGTTGTACAAACCGCACTTGGGGATGGAAATCGAATAGATTACCTGTATTTACAAGATACACCAAATATTATATACCGCATTGAAAAAACAGGGCGGGGTGTGAGACCAGTGGTCACGGTGGACGACCGTTGGTGCTCGAGTAGGCGCGGAGTGGGGTGGTGAGTGAGCGCCGGCGCTCGGATGGACGCAGCGGGGATACTGGTGGCATAGACACGGTAGGGGCGCTTGGCGACAACCAGCGCTCGAATTGACGCGGCAGGTGTACTGGACTCTGGACCGTCGAGCTCGTATAGACACAGTAAGTACGCTAGACGACCGCCAGCGCTCGATTAGACGCAGAAAGGGTGGTGAGCGAGGATTGGCGCTCAAATCGACATGGTGGGTGTACTGGACAAGCGCTGGTGCTCGAATCGACACGGTAGGGGGCTGAGGCGCTGGACGACCGCTCGAGTAACGGAGGAGGGTGGTGAGCGAGCGCTGGTGCTCGAATCGACACGGCGGGCGTACTGGACGAGCGGTTGGACACGGCGGAGGCACTGGACGAGCGCCAGCGCTCGAGTAGGCACGGCGGGAGGCAGTGAGCAAGTAGTAGTGCTCAAATTGACACAGTGGTGGTACTGGACGAGTGGTGAGGCGCGTATAGACACGGTAGGACGTTGAACGGTAGCGCTTGACGTGGTGGAGGCTTCGCGTACGAAAGCTCGGGCGCTCACAATCGAGGGTTCTTGTCGTCGCTGCGACGACGTCTGTGAGAGTGGAGTGCGGGCGAGGGCCGTGGCAAACACCTAAGAATGGTCAAGCCTAGTAAGTATTGCCTCCTTTTTTCGTTGCAATCATCACAACCCACAATGGCTCCAACGAAGTGAATACAAGGAGGACTATCTGGATTCTGGATCTGCACTTATGGTGACAATACAAGCAATCCAGAATTTGCTCGTCAAGTGGAACACGGAGGGAGGGGATGACCAAGACTCGGAATACTTCCAGGTTGATCAGCTCTAAGCCGTGCTTGACATGTTGGTGGAAAAGCTCGAGGGTCCGTAGGTGTGTCAATGAGGCATGCAGAAAGTTGCTAGCTGAAACATTGCCGAACGAAGACCCGCTTGTTCTCCTGCACGAACGACAAAGATCTTGAAAAACTGAATATCCCCTTCGCTGGTATGTTGAAATTGAAAGAAGGTTCCACATCGCGCGCTGTGGGTACCGATTCTATTGGAGAGGTATGATAACCTTTGTCTTCTGAAGGGTCTCGTTCCATGTACGATGATTGCTCAGTGCTCAGTGTCAAATCCGAGGAACGTTCTCAAAGTTTATTCAAATTATTGACGAGAATGAAGCTTCCGCACGCCTGAGGATTAATCCTTTCCTCATCCGTGTTACATGCATGCAGAAAGGCAACTCGAGCATCGTTCTCAATATCGAGCAGAGTGTCAGAGTCAGCAAAACTAGACGAGCTGAAGCTAGCGAAGCTTTGAGCATCGGGCGGACGACAATCCTGACCACCAGTGAGGCAGACGCCGGTGGGAAATCATCATCTACACAATTTCTTTCCCCCTCACTTCTCTCCTGGCAGAATTCCTTTTGGGGAAAGCCACGGTCGTGAGATTACCAGATAAAAATCACATACTTTGCATCATAGAAGCAAAGGGACCGGATCAGAGGCTTGGCAGCCATATCCCGCGGGCACTGTGTGCGGAATGTACGCCTGTGCGAAAGTCTTCGAGTGAGTCAATTTAAGCCTTCAGATCCATGCTAAACATCGGTCCTCCAGAAAAACGAGTATCCGTGGAGCGCTGAGCAATGGGCACGAGTGGTTTTTTTGTTCCTCAAATTCAACGAAAACGATGATGGCAGCAAATATCTCCGGTCCGTGTCATCGACAATGGGGAAGGCCCTGAGCCCGGCGTTTCCCGCAGTGCTGCTTCTTTAATTACTTCAATGATCGCACATTGGGTAGGCTCCGTAAAACGTGACCACACTGTTCCAGGTTACTGAATACTTTGTTTCGCCGGCTTCAGATCCAGCACAGCCATCAGGACATTGGCACTGATGACTACTTTGAGGTCTTGTATCGAGCTTCTCTATCATAATTAACCACTCTCGCATTTTGTCGTTGTTCGCACTCAGTAGCGCTGCTTCTAGTTGCACGGTACCTGAGTACTTAATCTGATTGGTTGCGCTCTAACTGGACCGATCCAGAGTATTTGGAAAGCGGAACGATGTATAAAGGTGTACGGTGCACAAGGTAAGTCAAAAAACAAGTATTAGCTTGGATGATTGTCGATCGAGCCCGAGTTCGGCCGAAGGGCAAGGATAGCACACACCCCGAAACATGCAAGTCGTCTTTGATTCGGCGTGTAGGGTGTGCAGCGAGCATTTCATTCGATGACGGTTCTGGTAGGTTCGGGGTTTATCTCTACTGGACGTGTAGTATATGATCACACTGATAACAGGTCTCAATGTCAGCGGTACTTTCAGCTTGGCTCCCTTCATTTTCAATGTGTCTTCTGGAATGCATCGTCATGCACGGCGGTTTCCTATGAATTGATTGATTTATCGCCCCTCGGCTTTATCGGTGCTCCCATTGCGACTTTTCGTCTCGCACGGTGCAGTTTCTGTCGCATTTATTTTGTGTTCGTGGAAAGGACGGACTGCCTAGTATCCTGTCTCCATGTGGCCGCCGACTTTTCGTGGGTAGCATCGGTGCGTATGACATACCACCGTGTCATGCTTAATCCGTTGACCCCCAAGCCGAGGTCAATATGGCGGGTTCCGCGAGCTTGTAGGCGTACGTAACATCTCTGTCAACAGACCAATCAATAATAATGTTCTTAGCTTGCCCGTTTTCAAACATCGATTGTGCGTAAATCTGATCTATGTCCACTGGTACTCACCCGTCCATCTCTGTCGTTGGCGACGCCATCAAGTCTTATCATGACTTTTGGGGCTTCCGAGTGCCTGATATGTTCGTCAGCTGTGCTTGCCGGCCTTCACAATCTCCTCGGGGAGAAGAGCGCAAAGCGCGCGTACCCGCGAACGTTGCTTCCTTCCACCGTGCCCGTCGTCTTGATTCGCAGACTTACGTCTAACAGCGCCTTTGACTACTTTGGAGGCGCGGAGATGCGACGATCCGCACGCTATGCGGCTCATGATCAGCGCTTCGGCTGACTTTTGTGGCTGCCATTTCGCCCTTCACGCGAATACGTAACGACAGTGATCGCCGGTTGTGGCCTGGCTATCAGACCGCAGACAAGTCAAGTAGATGCTTTGTAAAATTAGCCGATGGGTCTCGTCAGTACATGTGATGGCCTTGGGTGAGCTGTTCCCGAAAAGAATCAGCTATATTGGTCGTTTCGTGGCATATACTCACCAAGGCGTTTGCGACGCAAACCAAGGGATAATCTAAATGGATATCAATGATGCGCCTTAGATATGGGGTTACGCCGACAGGGGCGCGCAACGACACTGCGCCGTTTGAGCCTCAAAACGGCGTTTTGAAACCGCGGTGGAAACTTTGGGGTCGCTGGATTTCAAATGAATACGGTCCGTTCGAGCTATGGGCAGCGTCAGGCACTTTGTATGCCTGTCTCGGTGGCACGAGTCCCACATAATTTCCAGAACGACTTCACTTGGATGGATCCAGTGGGACTGAGCGCGTCGTCAAGTGAACGGTCGTCAATCGGAAACGCTCAAGGAACTTGTAATGGCACTTTGTGTGCCTGGACCAACCTTCACGAACGGCGTGCTCGCTCGGACCGTCAGCGGTGGGGATTCCTGACAGGGTCGCTGGGTCGTGCGAGACTTCTCCGGGGCCAAGGTGAACAGCTGAGAAACCGTCCACTGACAGTCACCTCATGTGCGATCCGTCGCACCACACCACACGTCCGACCCGGAGCGAACATTGCACGCAAGGCTTGGCGACCCTGTCAAGCCAATGGTGCCCCCCATGTGCCACTGATCCATCAAGTCCCACTGGCGGCTGTTCCAAACCAGAAGGAAAAAAGGAAAGCGAATCAGATGAGCCTGAGAAACGCCGGCGGGCGGTCGCGACCGCGTGTCGCGTTGCGACACGTTTCGAGACGAAATTCTCCCGTAGACGTATGCGCGTGTGTCTGGACGCCTCGTGCCAGTACAGCATTGCAGCGCGCGCCGGCGGGCGATGCGGCCACAGAGGTCTTTTCTTTCTTTCTTTCTTTCATTTGCAAGTCGCCGCGTTCTTCGTTTCCCCCTCCGGTTACCGAGGGTCGCCGCGTTCTTCGTTTCCCCCTCCGGTTACCGAGGGTCGCCGCGCAGCGCTGTGTGCGATCGGAGCGGCCGTGGGTGGTTTCTGTGGAGGTGAGCATGGTTCTTTCGAATCAGTCTTCTGATGGGGTCGTTTGAATTCCTATCAGATAGCAGTCGCGCACGACGGACGACGCGAAACAGGGACGAAGGAGATCCGAACAGAGATGGACCCCCGAGTCCGGGGTCAGTCAGATCTCGTCCTTCACGCTGATGATGTTCTCGTCAGCCACCGGGCGCGTTTGTGTTCTTAGCAAGGGGGCCACTTTCCCAGCTGAGGCTGAACTGTTTAGCATGCGGCATCGCAGAGGGGAACTAAAAACCCCCGCGAGCGTTCAAACATTCACATCCCCCGTCTGCTTATCACTGATCGCACGATGCCCCGGCTTCGCTTCGGCAGGGACAGAACCCTGATTCCCGGTGCTGCGGCAGCACGAGGGCGAACGCCTTGTGTACGAAGTAGAGCCGACCCCGTCCACAGACGGCGAGAGTCGGCGCGTGCACCTCGCCCGAACGTCTCCCGGGCCCCTTCTCTTCGTTTCTCTTCCATACGACCGCGCGTCCATCCCGATTTGCCTTTCAGCCGCGGCGGAAATCCGCATGTAAACATGCACGCAATCGGCCATCGACTGCCCCACTCCCTTTTGTCGCGTGATCCCCCGCCGTGCTCTTTTCTCCTTTTTTTCCCAGGTGCGACGGACCGTTTTCCAGAATCGTCTCCTTCCTCTTCACGAAGGGGTGCGTCTCGTCTTCTTGGCTCGCTCATCGGGGGCTTGGCAGAAACTCTCGTCCCCCCTCCCCCGGGCCTCCCGGCCTCGCTGGCACCCCCCCGGACCCTGTGGTCATGGCGACGAGGAGCCCGCCGGGCCTGCTTCGACCGAACTCGCCGCGCACCGCACCAGCATCCCCGACCGCGCGTCCGTCTCAAGCCTGCCGCTCGCCTGCGGCGCGCGGGGGCTCGTGCAAGCGGGGGGAATGACGGCTTAGGGGCTCCCTGATTGCGAGCGGTGGAGATAGGCGGGCGCCAAGGGCGTGCGACGGGGCGTCGTACCGCCGTCAGGGGGCCCCCGATAGTTTCCTTTTTCTCTCTCTCGCGCTGCGCGATCGAACGAGGGATCGAAGTTAGGCACGCGTCGGACGATGGACGGATCGGAGGGGGCAGTGAATGAAACAGCCGGTTTGACGCGACTGCGCGCGTTCGACTTGTCCCGGGCGGGTCACCTAGTCGATCGAACCGACGCCTCGCCAAATCAAGTCTCTGGATCCGCTCAGCTCCCCTGAGATCACGACGCATTCCAAGAAACCAAAACGGTTGTCAATTTTCTTATGGGGCCGAATGTACGTGTACTGATGGATGATACAGGATGCGTATTAGGGTATAACGTGCATTATGTAGTGGAGAATTAAGAGGAAAGCGCTCTTGCTAGTCTGGGGAGTTTAAAGGTCGTTGCCGGGTGTACGTTACGAGGGTGAGATATGCACAGCATGTCGTCTATAGTTTTGAGATTGCAGGTTGCATTTTGTTGAGGTACGCAGACGCGACGACGCTGCCAGTGCCCTGGTTGATGACCTGGGTTCGAGATCAGGAACGCGCGCACACGTCATGGCGACAGGGT
>JBBPSZ010000103.1:0-18031 GCA_038093835.1 Strobilomyces confusus
CAGCCCTCGAAACCGGACTTGAAGTGTGAGGAGACTCCGGAAAGAGCCCACTCCCCCTCGCCCTATCCTCCTGATCCGACCCTCCAAATTCCAGGCGAACTCATTCTTGCGATGGCTCCCAGGACGGGCGGTTCCTACTGGCCCGCCAAGATTCTCGAGCACGTGCCCTCTTCTGCCAAGGAGAAGTACCGGGTCAAATTCTTGGACGAAGAAGAGTACGACCTTTCGAGGGACAAGTTTTTCACTTCGGAAGAAGAGGGATTCGTCCGGTGTACTCTGGGGGAGTGGGAGAGCGCGGTCAGGACCACCGACGATCCCGAGTCTGGAGACGAAGGCGGCGAGTACGGTGCTGACGATGCCAACGGGGATCTCGACGACGCCGCTTTGCTGCCACCGCCACCCGCGGGAGACTTTGAGAGCCTTTCCGTCCGCGCTCAGCTCGCGTACGTAAAACCCGTCTTACGCGCGATCCTGGTCAAGGAGTATGGACCTGCGAGGAGGAAACACGAGGCCTTCATGAAGGGCGGGTCGGCGAGGGTCACGTTGCTGAAGTCGGCGGGCGTGAGAGGGGGCATGGATGCGCGGTTCGTCAAGGCAGTTCAAAAGGTCCTATGTGAGTGGGTCCTTGGGGAGAGCGGCGTCAGGCCTAAGAAGATGGATATCGGGTACATTGTGTCTGGGAACGACGGTCAAGGTACTTCTCCACAAGTCGCGCCGGCAGGGATACCGCCTCGCGCTCCCTCGCCGGACGACAAGATGGAGGGTATCGAGGGTACGAGCGTCTCGCAAGACGCGCACGCAGACGAGAACAACGGGACGACGAACGGAACGGCATCTGACGAACAAGTAGAGGCTTCTCATGTCGCTGCGATGGCTGCCGATCGCCATGAACAGGTGGCGTCCATTTGCGCCCTCGCTAAATCAATTCGACCCTAACCATGAGTCGTAGGATCTCGCGTCCTTACCTCCTCCCGCGAACGGCGTAACTTTGAGTCCAGCGATCCAGCAAGCGGCGCTGGCACCCAAGAGTCAACTGGATGTACGGCATATCGCGATCGTTCGTGGCATCTGACCCTGAGCACACAGCAGCTTCTGGCCGAGGTCTCGCAAGCAGTCGCGACCGAGCCGTCGCTGCTACCGTCGCATCCAGAACCCCCTAAGTTGAAGGTCCAGTTGTTGGACATGCCGCCCAAGGTGATCCAGTCGCATCGTCCGTGGACATATTCTGATCCTCGTCTAAGGACACGTCTTCACAGCCGAGTCCACTTACCCCAATCGCAGACGAAGACCAATTACCACCCAAATCACCCCCGCCTCCCCCACGGAGAAGTCCTCCGGTCTTGTGTGAAGAATTTGAGACCCTGACTGGCATCGAGAAGCTCGACGTGAGCGCCTTTCCCGCGAGTCTGTGCCTAATCGTTAACTCGTGACAGTATTGTCTGAACATTCTCCTTCCCGAATCCGTTCAACAGATTCTAGTGTGGCGTTGTGGAGAACGTACTTGCTCTGCGCTCCTTTCTCCAGAAGAGGAGCAGAGACTGCATGAAGTGGGTGCTCGGAAAGCCGCAGAGACGGACTGGGTGGATGACCTGATGAGACTTCGGGCGGCACAGGCTAGGCTGTGGGGCGTCGACTTGAACAAGAAGACGCCAGAGGTCGTGCAGGGCGGAACGAGGTCGCGGCCTCGACGAGGAACCGTCGCGAGACCATGATACTTCCACCCCTAGACGTTCTCGGATTTTGCTCCATCTCGATACGCGCCTTGTTCATCAGCGGTTATATAGTCGCATTGTACATACGTAGCACGTCCTGTGTACTGGTGGTCATTGTAGACACCGCCCAAGCGCATCACATCTTTGATCTGCGGCACGGAAGTTGGCGGTGGCAATTATTTGACGTGGCTGATTGGCGTTCGTGCTTCGTATCCTTTGTGACCCCCTCGACGACTCTTGTGTTCACATTACTTGCGCCGTTTCACTGTGCCATACACGAAGCGGGCTTTCCTCGAAAGCTCCCCACGTTCCTTTCTCACAGTAGATGCTAGTCGATGCCTCCGCCGACGTCCAACGACGCCTGGTTGGCCGCACGCCGCTTCGGAATCGTAATTGACGCTGGCTCGTCCGGTTCCCGGCTTCAAATTTACAGCTGGAAAGACCCCCAAAGCGTACTGGAAGAGTACGGGGACGCGGTGCGCAACGTGCTTCCCAAGGTCGAAAAGGGCGTTCGAATCGGGGAGGACTGGGTGAAAAAGGTCGAGCCTGGTGCGCCTCGCCTCCCTCGTCCGGGTCTACAGGCTGATTCTCAAGGACTTTTATTCACTGTCTAGGTTTATCTTCGTTCGGAGACAACCCAGAAGGAGTCGCCGAGTACCTAGAACCACTCATCCAACACGCCCGCGCTCACATCCCGCCTTCGCTCGAGTCCGAAACGCCCCTCTTCCTACTCGCGACGGCGGGCATGCGCCTCCTCCCGCCCCTCCAACAAGCCCGCGTCCTGAGCGCGACGTGCGCTTATCTCCGAACCGCCTCCGCCTTCCGCCTCGAGCCCGAGTCCAAAGACGGGCCGTGCGGGTCGAGCGTGCAGATCATCACGGGCGAAGAAGAGGGCCTCTTCGGTTGGATCGCGGTCAACTACCTCATGGACGGCTTCCTGCGCGGGCAGGGCGAGCGCACCACGTACGGGTTCCTCGACATGGGCGGGGCGTCGACGCAGATCGCGTTCGAGCCGCGACCCGAAGACGCGCGCGACGGGGTGGTGGACGTGCGGTTGCGGTTGATGGGCGGGGAGGAGGTAAGTCATCGGGTGTTCGTGACGACGTGGTTGGGGTACGGGACGAACAGGGCGCGGGAACGGTACGTCGCCGAGGTGATCGGGCGCGCGGGGGACGGGGAGGGGGACGCGATTCGGGACCCGTGTTTGCCCAGGGACCTGGCGCTGACGGAGTCGCAGCGCGGCGGCGCGCGGACGTTGGTCGGCACGGGGTCGTTCACCGAGTGTCTGGAGCGGACGGCGCCGCTGCTCAACAAGGACGCGCCGTGCCCTGAGGCGCCGTGTCTGTTCAACGGGGTGCACGTGCCTCCCATCCACTTCGCGTCCTCGCACTTCATCGGAGTCTCCGAGTACTGGTACTCGTCGGAGCACGTCTTCGGGCTCGGCGGGCCGTACGACTTTGTGCAGTACGAGCGCGCGGCGGCCCAGTTTTGCGCGAGGGAGTGGGCGGGCATCGTTCGTGAGCACGAGAGCTCGAAGAAGGTGGGGTTACTTGGAGGGGACGGGGAGGTGATCAAGGACGGACGGGTCGTCGAGACGGGCAGGTGGGGGGACAAGGTGGAGCTTTCGCGACTGCAGATGCAGTGTTTCAAGGCGGCGTGGGTGGCCAACGTGTTGCACGAAGGGATCGGGATACCGCGCATCGTCGATCCGGGAGGCAATTCGACCACTCAAGGCGAAAAGGTCGCGCAGCAAGCGGAGAAGAAGGGGCTCGGAAAACCGATGTTCCAGTCCGTGGACACCGTCGGCGGGATCGCGATCAGTTGGACGCTCGGCAAGATGGTCCTCGAAGCGAGCAAGGAAGTGAAGCCCTCGTCGAGTCACAGCCGACCTCTGGTGGACCCCGTGCAGGACATACCCGCGAACTTGCGGAACCCGCCCATCACGCCCATTCGACCGCCGTTCCTGGACCTGGATGCGATCGAGGAGAGGATATCACAGCATCTACCCCCGGTGTTGACGCGCGAGTCTCTGGGCTTCTCGCCGGTCATCTTTCTGTTCTATGCGGTCGTGCTCTCGCTCGTAGGCTGCATGGCGCTCCGGCTACGTCGACCAATGGGCCTGGTCTTGCGGCGCTTCAGGCGCGCGTCGTTCAAGCGCAACGTCGACAACGCCTATTTGATGGAAGAGGGTAGCCTCTCTCAGACCCCGCCCTCGTCGATGCTCCCCCCTTCTCTCCTCCGACCCCTCCGCCGACTCGCGTCCTCGTCGAACCTCTCCCGTCCGCGGCCCCCACCGCTCAACACGTCCCACCCAACCCGTCCTGCGCTGCGGCACGCCCATTCGTCGCCGGCCACGCCGATGACGACGCCGACCAAGTCGACGCCGTCGAACTACGAGCCGGCGTACCCCGCGATCGGGACGTCGACCGCGTCGCAGTACCATTCGCGGGCGTCATCGCCGACGCTCGGGACCGTGCCGATGCCGATGGGGGAGGACGGGTTAGGGGCGCGCTCGAGGAACGGGTCCCAGATGAACTTGAGTTTGAACGTGCCGACGACGACGACGACGCTGGTGCCGAGACAGACGCCGGGGACGCGCGGCGGGGGGTTGCAGGTGCCCAACGGGTATCACGTCGGGTGACGTCTTCTTCTTGATTTCTTTTCTCTTCTCCGTTTCTTTATAGTTTTACCCTTTTTTTCTTGCGTTTGTTCCCTTGGAGTGGTTTACTTGCCATAGCTAGATCTAAGACTCTTATTACTTAACGATCAATATGCTGTATGCCGACGTGTACGATCTAATAATGGAACGCTTGTTGATACGTTCTGGCAAGAGCATAGATCTTGGGCGCTCACAGAACGAAACGAGGCCCGAGGACGATCGTACCGGTCCTCTGATCGGGAATTCCACTACGCCTTCCATATGTGGACATCTCGGCGTGGGCCAAAAAGACATCAGAGTTCTTTCTGCGTTTCCGATATACAATGGCCCGGGGTCGAACTGTCACGCCACCATCATTGCTGAAATTTAAATCATGTATGACGCACGAACATACTTACTGCACTGCCAGCCTGCACGACTGTTAGTGCGTCAGAACTTGTATCGACGGTCAATTTTCGACCGCCGAAGGAGAAAAGGTCACATGTGAAGGGGAGCCTCGGGCGACTTAGCCTGTCAGACTGTAAATATGGTCAGGGCAGCATCTGAAACAATCCGTTCACTCGATGGCGCCCTAAACGAGCATTGTGAGACGAAACACTTGTCGTCGAGTCATATTGTAGTGAACTGGGAGCGCGCCAGTCGCGAAGCAGCTGTCCAGTACCACGAAACATACATTTAATGTGTGGAGCTGCCGCTGTCTTCTAAAATAACTATGTACCCTCACGCAGAGCATGGAATACTAGTGAGACAGATCTAAACATCCTCGTCGTCGCGCGGCTGCCAATGACCGTCCCTTTCGAAATACCATTTCGGCTGCACTGACTTGTTATGTCCGAGTGCCTCTTGCACTATCTGACTCACGTCTTCCTCGTCCTTGGCCTCCATCCTGTAGTTATTATACAACACGAGGACCACGATGCAGCCGGCCGCGATGGGATATTATGGGGGGTCTAATTTGAGTTCATAATCGACATGTTGCGCCAGACGGTCCGGACCCCGTAGCAATGTACGTCTCTGGTGGGGACAGAAGGATCACAGCGGAGATACCTGGTCAAGCCATGTTCATCCACGTACTTCGAGTTCCCATAGGAATGAAACAAGCAACATGTTTGCGTTTCGCCGCGAACCCGGTGACATCGTGTGGATTTGCGCAATGGCACGGTCATGTCGACGGGGTTCTGCCCTTTTTCTTTCCTTCGTTTCCTTTGGTTGGCTCGCTGGCAAGTTCAAGCCTTGCTGCTTACTCTTGAGACTTACACACAACAATCTATACAAACAAGTCACCGTGTTTGGTGCATCTCGTGGTCGGAACGTATACAAGCAGTAAACTGGGGCCCTATACGAGACGAGAGGACAGGTATAATATTCGGTCTAGCTTTGAAGGCTGCCGTACTCTGTTTTCTGGTAGTCATTCGCGCGGTGTAAACACGCACATGAAAAGCCAAGGGACTGACCTGGTTCGTATTCTCGTCGCCCTCGCCATCGCCCGGTTGCCACGGATCGTGCATATCAAAATACCATTTCGGCCGCACCGACCTGTCATATCCGAGCGCCTCCTGCACCATTCGGATCACGTCCTCTTCGTCCTCTTCGACTAGCCGCTTGCATTTCCTCGTATAGTTGTCATACAACACCAGGATCGAAGAGCTTTCGGATGTGATACGAAACGGGAAGGCCACGGTGAGGTCGTACTCGACATATTTTGATAGATGAGCTGCGGCGGATAACAATGTTGCTGGCGATGGCCAGAAAGAACCAGGGCGGATGTAATGGGTCAGGTCATATTTATGCGCGTATACAAAGAGTACGTCATCGAGGTGGGGAAAGGCGAAGTGGAGTATCGGTGGCTTTGGTTTCTTCTTGGTGACACGATATCGATCCGGAAGTTGGATCATGGGACAGCGCGGTGCATAAAGCTGCATGAGCTCCTACATGAGGGGTTAGTGGAAACCAGCAGGCGAAGAAGTACTAAGACGAACATGTTTTTTCGCAACCTCGTCCGGAGACATGTTGGTGGAGGCTGCGACAGCTCACCGAATGCTGCTCATCACGTGTCAATGTCGGTCCTGTTCACGCCACCGCCACGCCACTAGTCCCTTCCGCCAGTGCCAGTGAACAATCGGCTGGAGTGAACGGACTAGGACCCAGTGCATGGTTTGTGTGCGAGGGAGAGGCTCCGGGGCTCGGAGCCTGGCGTTTGGTACATGATGGGTCGACCGAAGCTCGATCCTGTTTGCGCGTCCGTCGGGCTCCGAGGGATACGGTACGCGCAGTGACAGGTAAAGGGGCGGGATAGGTAGCGGTTTCGAGCCGGCGAAAGCTCTCGTCAGGGGGCACCGACTGCCGCCCTTCCTGGGCCGTTTAGGGAACTACCACCGTGACGCCGCTGTACATCGGGAGTGGGCACGTGCGGGAACTGGGGCAAAATACCAGCGACGTGGTGCGCGACCCGTCGTAGTTGCTATGTGGGTGAAGGTGGGTGGAGCAAGGAGCTTCTGAATCCTGCTCGGTGACTCACATGCGGCACCACACGGACACAATTTCCGTGGATCCGGTCCCTCGCCCGTAGGCCAGCAGAGCCCCACGATGATTCATCCCCAGAAAGCGACTGAGTGGATCATGGCCGGTCCTTCACGAATCACAACGTCTCCTCATGTGGCATCACCCTCGCTATGTAACTCACTGTACTGATTGACTCATGTAAATTCGACGACTAGAAGTCTCAGAGTCTGGGCGCAGCAAAAGCTTGCGTGCCAACGCTCGTTGGTCAATACCGACGGCCCCATGGACGTGCCCTCAAGCCGAATCGAGCGTGACCGCTTACGGGCTCGCTGTGAAGTGGAACCGCTTGGTGCTCAATGACCGGTCTCCGAGTCACCGTGTCTCAAGCGCCACTATTCCTTCTCGTTCCCATCATCTCCTCCGAGTGCTCACCCTCTGACATGCCATGGTCCTAGTCAGGCCTGTCACATTATATAAACGAAGGGGACAGATCCAGTCAACACGTTCTGCGATGTAGTAGCGCTGAAGACCGCCGTACACTGTTTTTTGGTAAAGATAACGTCATTAGCCCTGTGTAAACACTCACAGCATGAAGGCTAAGGGACTGACCTAGTTCGTATGCTCGTCGTTGTCATCGCCCGGTTGCCACAGATCGTCTACATCAAAATACCATTTCGGCCGGACTGACTCGGCATATCCGAGTGCCTCCTGCACCATCTGGATCACGTCTTCTTCGTCCTCCTTGATTAGCTTCTTACCCTTAACCGTATAATTGTCATATAGCACAAGGATCGAGGTGCAGTCGGCTGTCATGAGAAATGGGAAGGCCACGCTGAGGCCATATTCAACGTGTTCCGATAGATGATCCGCGACGAAGAATAACGTTGCCGATGCTGACACAGTCGGACACCCGCGGTGCTTGATGAGGTCGTATTCTTCGGCGTACTTATAGAGAGCCTTGTTGAGGTGGGGAAACGCGAAGTGAAGCGTTGGTGGCCTGAGATTCTTCTTGGTGACACGATATCGATCAGAAAGCTGGGTCATGGGAGACCGCGGCGTATATAGCTTCACAAGCTCCTGTACGAAGGTCAGTAGAAGTCATCAAACGAAGAATCAATGAAGCAAACAGGTTTTCGTTTTTTCAATAGCTCCTCCATGTTGATGGCATCAGCTGCGTGAGAGGGAGGCGAACCGGCAATCTTCTCATCTTGTTGGCTTTTGTCATGCGATCACGTGTTCATGTCAAAGTGAGTTAGTCGACACCTGTTAATGTGGTTATAGAAAGGGTCCTTCTGATAAACAATGGGGCGGGAAGTCGCGGTTGCGGTTGATGGGCGGGGGAGGAGGTAAGCCATCGGGTGTTCGTGACGACGTGGTTGGGGTACGGGACGAACCGGGCGCGGGAGCGGTACGTCGTCGAGGTGATCGGACGCGCGGGGGAGGACGGGGAGGGGGAGGGGACCCGATCCAGGACCCGCGTTTGCCCAGGGACCTGGTGCTGATGGAATCGCAGCGCGGCGGCGCGCGGACGTTGGTCGGCACGGGGTCGTTCACCGAGTGTTTCGAGCGGACGGCGCAGTTGCTCAACAAGGACGCACCATGCCCCGAGGCGCCGTGTCTGTTCAACGGGGTACACGTGCCTCCCATCCACTTCACGTCCTCACACTTCATCGGGGTCTCCGGGCTGGTACTCGTCAGAGCACGTCTTCGGGCTCGGCAGGCCGTACGACTTTGTGCAGTAGGGTATGGTGTGCCAATGTACTGCACCACTGGCCTGCGACGGTCAATTCATTCGATAGTAAATGGAGAGAAGGTGGTACAGCACCTCTGAGAAGAGGACTCGGATGTCCCAGTCCGTAAATACCATCAGGGCCAATGATTTGATCGTTTCGATCTGTTCACTTGGCAAGACGGTGCTCGAGAGGGCAGAGATGAACGCTTATTGTATAGGGACCACAAATATGTCCGCTTGGCCTCAAAGCGAATGAGTAGGGCACCTTGAGCATCCCGCATAACTAGTAAGCGTGTCAGATATGTCACGCTGTCGTGTCATCATGTAGACTGACTCGGAAGCCCAGAGTCAGAAGCTTCGTTCTGGAATATGCGCCTTGGCAAGCGTCGCAAGGCGAGGCTGCATCAGCGAAAAATACCAGGCCTGCGTGACGATACGGAAATAAGTACCTGACATGGAGCATATGCCGAATCCTGATGAGCGCAATGGGAGACGGGGTCTAATGAGCCCAGTGACCCCTTCGGGACCGCATCGATGGGGCTTTCTTCGTTTGTTGCCTTCAAGTGTCATGTGATGAGTGAGCACGAGTCCCGGCAGCGCTCGTCCTTGCCCGTTTCAGCGCACCCATCCACCACTCCCTGCCTCATTTGTCCATTTTGGCTCCTCGCAGCTCACTCCCGCACTGCGCCTGCGAGGCTTCCCACCCGCCCTCGCAGCTCACGCCCTACTTGGCAAGCCAGGCTCCGTTCCGGGCCGAAGAGCACTTCACGCTCTTGCCCGCCCCTCCCATCCGTCCTCCCTCTCCTCTCACGTGCGGCGAGCGGACAGAGTGATGTTCGAAAAATAGTGAATGCAAATGTATCCAATGTGTAGTAATAGAGTGCTTGGTTCGTCTCGACACGAAACTGTGTTGGATATAAGTATGATTATTCTTTCCGGTCCTAGTTTGCATATAAGCAGGGCAGTCGCAAGGCGGCCCACCCGATACGGTACACAGGCAGGCAGACCAGAAGTCATTGTTGAGAGCTTCCACACAGGCTTTTGGAATAAACATTGGTATAAAAAGCTAAGGAGACCGACCTAGGCATCCTCGTCGTCGCCCGGCCGCCACGGATCGTGCATCTCGAAATACCATTTAGGCCGCACCGTGCCATATCCCAGTGCCCCCTGCACCATCTGAATCACGTCTTCCTCGTCCTCCTTGATCAGCCTCTTGTGCTCCATCGTATAGTTGCTGTACAACACGAGGATTGCGTTGCAGTCGGCCGTAATGAGAAATGGGAAGTCTAATTTGAGCTCAGACTCGACATGTTCCGCCAGATGATCCGTGGCAATGTACATCGTCTCTGGTGATGGGACCGTAGGATCACAACGGAGATACCTGGTCAAGCCGTGTTCATCCGCATACTTCCAGAGAGCCCTGTTGAGGTGGGGGAACGCGAAGTAGAGCGTCGGCGGGTCTGGATTCTCCTCGGTGACCCGATATCGCTTCGGAAGCTTGGTCATGGGACAGCGTGGTGCATACAGCTGCATGAGCTCCTATAATGACGAATGGTGAAAATAAGCAGGCGAAGAAGCGACGAAACCAACTTGTTTGCGTTTCGCGAACCCGTCGTCTTGTGACATCTTGGAGAGGAGCGCGGTTACGTGATGTGAATCTCGACTAGTTTTGCATCCTCACTGTCTGATCCGCTGAGCCAATTGGGTCACAGTTCGATGACCGTTAGTTGATGCAAACATACCACCGATATTTTACTGAAGTCTCAGTCCGCGACGGAAGCTTGTTTCCACTGTATGTCGTAGTGCCCATGCCACGGCCTCCTTAGTCTCGCGCTCCCAGTGACCCCCTCGCGGCGATTTGTTCGTTTGGCCGCCGCCCGTCTCGCACCTTCTCGCATACATGGCCTTTTACTACGCGGTGGTCATAGGGCTATAACTGTGCAGTGTTTCAAGGCGGCGTGTGTGGTCAACATGTTGCACGAAAGGGCTGGGACACCGCATATCGTCGATCCGGGAGGCAATTCAATCACTCAAGGCGAAAAGGTCGTACAGCACGTTGAGAAGAAGGGGCTCGGAAAACTGATATTCCAGTCCGTGAGCACCGTCTGCGGGATTGTGATCAGTTGGACGCTCGGCAAGATGGTCCTCGAGGCGGGCTGCGCAAGTCAGTATACGCTACAATAGATTTTTTTCTGCGTTTTCAGTAAACATTGGGTACAATTGTCACGTCACCGTCATTGCTGAATTACAATCATGTATGGCACGCGAACGTGCTGCACTGCCAGCCTTCACGGAGCTTGCATCGACGGAGAGGTAATTCGACCACTGAAGGATAAAAGGCTGTCTGAAAGGGACGACTCGGGCGGCCCAGTCTGTAAATACTGTTAGGGCCATCTGAAACGATCCAATCACTCGGTTGTGCTCCAAACGAATCAAACGCATCCGCTCGACCCGGAACGATTCAGATGGCCACGGCACGGCACCTACCTCCGTGCCGACGGTGACTCGACGTGTCTCACGCAGGCCAATCATCAGTGCGGTCAGAATTTGGTCTCGTCCGCAGTGGGAGAGGGAGTAGATAATGAAATGCTTCATCTCGATACAAAGTCGGATACACGATGGTTATTCTTGAGTTCTAGTGCGCATATGCATGCGATGTTGAGTGCCGCCGCTGTCTTCTAGAATAAATACCAGTCATCACCATTGTGCAAAACGCAGGGCGTGAAAGCTAAGGAGACCGACCTAAGCATCCTCGTCCCCAGGCTCCCACGGATCGTCTCTCTCAAAATACCATTTAGGCCGCACCGACCTCTCGTATCCGAGTGCCTCCTGCACCATCTGAATCACGTCCTCCTCGTCCTCCTCGATCAGCCTCATATCCTCCATCGTGTAGTTGCTATACAACACGAGGACCGCGGTGCAGTCGGCCGTGATGAGAAAGGGGAAGTCCAATTTGAGTTCATAGTCGACGTGTTTCGCCAGATGGTCCGTGGCAATGAACATTGTCGCTGGTGATCGGACGGGAGGATCGCAGCGGTGATACTTTGTCAATCCATGTTTGTCCGCGTACTTATAAAGAGCCCTATTGATGTGGGGAAACGCAAAGTAGAGTGTTGGTGGGTCTAGATTCTCCTCGGTGACCTGATATCGCTTTGGAAGCCTGGCCATGGGACAGCGCGGTGCATACAGCCGCATGAGCTCCTATATGGGAGATTGGTGAAAACTAGCGGGCAAAGAAGCAATGAAACAAACTTGTTTGCGTTTCGCGAACCCCTCGTCTTGCGACATCTTGGTGATAGAGGAAGTAGTCGCAGACAACCTGTATGCATGTGGTCACGTGCTCATCAGCGCTAGCTCCGCTTATTGGACCCCTTCCGGTAAACAATGGGGGCGCAAAAAGGCCTAGTACCTCCACCTGTCATTTCCAACATACCACTTTCTATTATTGAATGACAATGGCGGCGCGTGTTATGTATATAGTCTTCAGCAAAGCGGTCGTCTTTATCCATCCCACTTCAGAATTTCAATGTCACAAAATTGCGTGGTACGTCAGCCAGTTTCTGAGCGTTGTTTCGCTCAGTGTGAATTTTTTTATAGCCGGGATTTACCTCTGGGGACGAGTTTTTCCAGTATCTTCGATCTCTCTTCGACTATGCGTTGCTCAACAGACCGAATGAAAGCTCTCTCTATGGGGCGCTGAACTTCATTCTCACGATCTTTTGCATAAGCTCAAAGGTCACGACGACGAGACACAAGAACCTTTTCCTAGGCACCTTCCCTCAAAGAGATCTCAAGACATCCGAAAGCAGACGCTTTCGGGCACCCGACTTTGGTCTTATCATTGTCCAATCCCACTTGGGCTTACAAGCCAACGGGAGAGGGATTGATGATATGGCTTCTTTGATATGGGAAGCAAAAATCAGTCCACAGAATCTTACTTGGTTTGGTGCGGCAAGGATGCCGCAAGATGAGGTTTACGACTCCTTTGCTCCACACTTCGATCAGATTGCAGCCCAGGTTCAGTTTGCCAAAGCTAAATTTAAGCAGCGGACCGTTTATGCTCTCCTCAGTGTCGACATTTGGTTCGTCCTATTCCACTTTTCTGGTGATGCCCCTTCCGTCACATGGAGCAAGAAAGGTCGACCGCAACTTGCCAATTGCGCAGTTGAGTTTGCGGACTGCGTAGCTGTCCTGCCATCTCCAATGGTCAATGAAGAATGCACGGCATTCTCACCCGAGTTTCTTTATGCATTGGATCTATGCGTCAAAAACTTTTCCGACATCACCGTGACCCCGCATGCATTCTTCGACCCTCCGCCTAGAATTGAAGCAGGCATTCTTGAACGGGTACGTTGTATCTACTTCGCCACTGTCAGATATCGAGAATCATTTGTGTATAGCTGAAGGAACGACCGTTCCGCGAAATGCTCGAGGAGAGACTACATCATATGAAGGTGGACAACAAATATGCTCTTGAAGATGAAATAGATTATCCAAGTGCGCAGGAGTCTGCGTATGAAGGACCAAAGACCGACAACACAGTGCGAAGAACACAACCCGCTAGAGAAGCCAAGGGAAAAAGGGCCACCACACAAACCTCCAATCAATCAGGAGCATCCAATGTAAGGTGTTTTCATGTGGTCCCGAGACGAAGAACAGATTTTCTAACATTGGCGACAGGTTGCTGATGGAGTGACCAGCTCAGAGACTGAGCCTGGTGAGCCTCAACAGAAAACAAGTCGCCGTCGTCCCCGTCGCAAGCTAGCGCTAGTGGAGACGCGTCGTAATTCGTTCCCGGAAGGAGAATGAGAATACGTGCTTTAAGTAAAGGCTTGGGACCGTGCCAATGCCAATGGGGGAGGACGGGTTGGGGGCGTGCTTGAGGAACGGGCCGCAGATGAACTTGAGTTTGAACGTACTGACGAGGACGATAGCGTCGGTGCCGAGACAGACGCCGGAGACGCGCGGCGGGGGGTTGCAGGTGCCCAATGGGTATCACGTCGGGTGACGTCTTTTTGTTTTTTTTTCTCCTCTCCGTTTCTTTATGGTTTTGTCCTTTTTTCCGTAGCTAGATCGGAGACTCTTATTACTTAACGACCTATATGCTGTGCACCGACGTGTATGACCTAGTGATGGAGCGCTTGTTGATATGTCCTAGGAAGGACATAAATCTCTCAGCCACGGACAGGAATGAGACTTAGAAAGTCGAGCGCTCACTCTGTGATCGACACTGGATACTGGAACTGCGTATTTTCAGTGGACCACTCAATGGACCCTTGGATTCATCGGTTTTTTCCACTGAAAATGTGTGCCGTTATTTTGGGCCTTTCGATCCGTTCACTCGGCAAGATGAAGCTCGAAGAGGGCAGAGATAAAACGCTTGTTGTACAGGGACCACAAATGTGTCCGCTTGACCTGAAAATGAATGAGTAGGGCATGTTATTGTCACGGCACAGTTACCTCCACGTCGGTGCATGTCGCACAGGCCTGCATGCATATTGCAATGTTTTGTGACATCGTTTTCCCCTGCTTTTGTCTGATATGCATGCAATCGTGCATGCGCGGAGACGCGAGCACGCACAAGAGAATGGTTGATTCGTCCCGGTGCGTAGAACAGTAGATAAATATAGTGATGATTCTTCAATTCAATCTTACAAGTGGAGTGATCTGGTGGTGGCATTGAAGGCTGCCGAACAGTCTTCTAGCAGAGATATTTGCCGTTAACGTTGAATGGCATGAAAGGCCATGGAACCAACCTAGTTCGTTTCCTCGTCATCCTCGTCTTCACCTGGTTGCCATGGATCGTGGAAGTCGAAGTACCATTTCGGTTGCACCAACCCATCATATCCAAGTGCCTCCTGCACCATTTGAATCATGTCTTCTTCGTCCTTCTCAATCAGCCTCTTACGTTTCCTCGTATAATTGTCATACAGTACGAGGATCGAAGAGCAGTCGGATGAAAAGCGAAACGGGAAGGCTACGCTGAGGTCGTACTCGACGTGTTCCGAGAGATGACGCGCGGCGGAGAACAGTGTTACTGGCGATGGCACGACAGGATCACAGGGGATGGTCAGGCCGTATTTCTCCGCATACTTGTAAAGTGCCTTATCAAGGAGGGGAAATGCGAAGTGGAGTAAGGGTGGCTCTGAATTCTTCTTGGTGACACGGTATCGATCCAGAAGCTGGGTCATGGGACAGCGCGGTGCGTAAAGTTGCATGAGCTCCTACATGCGCGGTTAATGGAAACCAGCAATGAAGATACATTCAGACAAACAAGTTTATGTTGTTTCGCGAACTCTTCTGCTGGAGACATATGATGTTGATGGAGGAAAGTCAGTCACTACTCAGTCACTGGGTCTGTTCAAGTTGCGCGCAACGGCCCGAGTCGCTTCATGTCAACGACATGGAGAAGTGGCCGTATCAGAAGTCCACTCTTCCTGCTCACGCCACTGCCACTGTCAACACCTCTCTGTGCTTGTTCTTTTAGAGGTAACAATGCGGTGGCCAGTCCGTTCCAAGACCCATGGTACAGTTGATATGTCGATAATGCATAACGTCGGGACCCTCCAAGTGCAAATGCACTACAGCGACGACACCAGTGCTACCGCTACAACATGATCCACCGAACTCATGCAGAGTCATCTGCCTCATCCTGGTGAACTCCCGCCTCAAGTGTGCCCTAAAAGTGACAGCGCTGTTTTAACAACCCCAAATCCTCGCCGTCAGCATAGTTATAGCACTGACTCTACCGACGCCGTTTGGTTGTGGAGCTGGTAAACTGTGACGCGCAACGGTGCAGTTGTTGATGGCGGAAAGGCCACCAGGACATGGCGGTCATAGGGTATGTACAACTGTCGGCGGGGACCGGGGTAAGTTGAAGCTGTCACAACGGATGGATCAATCTTTTAGGCTGACCTAGTATTAGAACGGCGCACGAAACGCGAACCTTGGTTGGTCCAGGTCAGTCCTAAATATTGACGGGCATACGTGTATGTCTTTGCGGGTGCCATTATCGCGCCCGGCGATCGGCCTCGTTCGTTACCTAGCCAACACTCATGTCTCACGCCGGACGTATTCCTCCACTGTGCCTTCTCCTTTTACTTTCTCGCCGCCTCTAAGTTCGCCTCTCAGGGCATTCGGGGAGTCGGGGACACGGCGAAGGGTATTGTGTCCCCATTGCATTATCATCATCTCTCTGGTGACATCGACCGTCTGGGGATATCTGGATTGATCCATTAGAATTGGATTACAGCTCACCCGGACGCACTTCGGCGGCTGGAACTCTCCATTTCCATAAGATCCATATCCATAAGACCTCGCGCAGTTGTCCCAGATGGCCAAACCCCACCCACAGCATGGGATCCGCTTCTAGTCAAGAAACGCATAGCACGAAATGGAAGAATTCAGATGATCATGATCCCTCGAAGCCATATGAGGAGCAGATTCTCCCTCAGAACAGGCTAGGCATCGTCTGCTCTGCTTTGGTGTGTACGATGTTCCTTGGGATACTAGATCAAGTGAGTCATGCGAATGGTGTTACGGTATGGTGCATCTGATAGGTGATCGCGAGACCATCGTTGCAACCGCGCTTCCCACCATTGTAGCCCATCTTCATGGTGGAAATAACTATAGTTGGGTCGGAAGGTAACACGTCCACCATTCCGACTCGTGATCATTGAGACGAAACGCGGCGTGCCAGCGCATACCTGCTTGCAGGTGGTGCATTTAGCCCGCTCTATGCGAAACTGTCTGATATGTTTGGTGAGTTTCTTCATCGATAAGGTGCATATGCGACGTTCCTCACCACTACCATAGGAAGAAAGCCGCTCCTCTATTCGTGTATCCTTGTGTTTTTGGTCTGTTTTCCTTGGACCGTCCGCATTACTTTGCTTATTTTTACAATTCAAGCTCGGATCAGCGTTGTGTGGGGCAGCCCAAAACATGACGTGGCTGATCGGGTGCAGGGCACTACAGGGGATCGGAGGTGGCGGTCTCAACCAACTCGCGCTGATAACCATCTCGGACATCGTTCCATTAAAGGAGTGCGTGAGCGACGTATGGTTATGTCTACTGATCCAGCTGACAATCTCGTAGTCGGGGGCGTTACGGTGGCATACTCGGCGCGACATATGGCATTGCTAGGTAGCTCTTTCACGAGTTCCGAGTTTCAGACTTGTTAATCATGTTCTGAACAGCGTGGCTGGTCCACTCCTCGGTGGTGTGAGTCCACTCATTCATAGAACATCTTCGTCGCAGGCTAAATCAAGGCAAGGTTCTGGCGCAGCACGTCTCCTGGAGATGGTGTTTCTTCATCAACTTGTGCGTGTCCATGATAGTGGCATGCATCAGGTCTGCGTTTTGATCGTCACGCTTCAGACCTATCGGCGGTGTCGCAGCGACGCTACTGTTTGTTTTCCTCAACGTTCATCCGCCTCCTAGTCGCCCGCTGCGTGATCAGGTCGCCGAATTCGATTTCATTGGACTTTTCAGCCTGGTCGTTGGCGTTGCTTTCCTACTCATAGGGTTCAGCTTTGGCGAGCAAAGCTGTTAGTTCATAACGCCATCGTTGGTGGATCAATTTCTCACCTCATTTGAAGGGAAAGGTCCATGGACTGTCGGCCCACTTGTCGCGGGAGCGATCCTACTTGTTGTCGGCTGGGTCAATGAAGTGTTCACGAAACGCGCGGCCATCCTTCCTGCTCGTTTGTTCAAGGTGAGCTCCCGACTTGAGGTTGAAGCGCCATTTTGAGACGACTACGAAGACACGCACCACCGCCTGTCTCCTGGCATCTTCCTTCCTCCACAGCATGGTCTTTGTACCGACAATATAGTGAGTATATCAACCTCCTACGACATGCAGCGATGCTGTGCTAATTTCGATTTCAGTTACCTTCCCATGTTTTACCAAGGTTTTTTATCTTTGAACGCTTTCTCGCGGAATTGAACTAACGTATCTTCAGTACTTGGCTCTTCGGCCACTGGTGCAGGGATCAAGTGCTTATTTTTCTTGCTCCAGGACTCCCAGATTGCTGACATTTAGTGATTATAGGTCGCTTTCCTTTATCCTCGGTTCTTCTAGCGTCGCGATCATCTCTGGGTGGCTTGCCTCCAAGATGGGAAGAAACCTTCCAGGGATCTGGTTCGGGAGCACGTTGTTCACCATAGGCGTCGGTCTGATGACCACCCTGGACTACAATTCGAGCCTGTACGTTTTTCTCTGCTCTCGAGACGTCGCCAAGGTGCGCCTGACGATGTTGAAGTGCCAAACAAGAGCTTTTCCCTCTGGTCGCAGCCATCGGAGTGGGATTTTTATATCAGATTCCAATAGTCGCGCTTCAAGCGGCGATGCCGACGAAGGACATGGCGACCGCGACTGGCGCGTTCATGTTTCTTCGGTAAGTTTCCGTTCCTTTCCCTCTGCGTTCT
>JBBPSZ010000104.1:0-17966 GCA_038093835.1 Strobilomyces confusus
CCTGCGTCGTCTTGATCAGGACGCACCCGAGCCCATCCGTCCGCGAAGCGACCCCGAACGTCAGTGACATGACACGCTGGACTCGCCTGTTTCTTGCCGTAGATGGATCGCTCGTCCCACTGAAGCGCGAAGAACGTTCGGGAGGCCGAACGGACACCGTTGGCACGCGTCTCGTCTGTCTTGTTCGGCGCGTTGTCGCGGCGTCGACGAGGGCCTTTTGTTCTTTGACCGAGAGCTGCGAGGGGAGCGGGGCTCATTAGCTCTAGGTCGTACGTGAGGGGACGTCCTTAGCACTTCATACGCTGAGATGAAGTGGCGGATGAACGAGGGCGAACGAATACAGAACTATCGGGCACTTTTCCACGAGGGTTGGAAAGGGAGGTAAGAGGAGCGGAGGGCGGTTTGGACCGACCAAAGGTTGACGTTGAGCCGCAACTGCGGCGTCTGCTGGTAGTAATTCAGACACCTCAGCTATGCCTCTAACTGCATCGAATGAGGTGCAAGTTGCGCCTGGCTAAACACAACAGCCGGCGTGTGTCCAAGTTTCGACAAGTGGCGTGGTGCACGTTCGAGCTGGACACCCACATAAACGAGCAGGGAGACAGAGTCAGTTGTCAGTACGCGAACATGCCCTATTATACAGGAGACATACATAAAGCCTTACGAGAACAGCTATACGAGAGAAGAATGGACGACATCGCCCATACATCGCCAACAGCCAAAATGAGAGGTTACATGACGGACGAACATGACATACATGGTCAGCGCATACAGTGTCCCGTCCACCTGGGCCACGTCGAAGGTCGACGTTCAGGAGTGGAACGTGGTCGTCGCGGTCGTACAGAAGATCAAGCCTGTGCGAAAAACCGTCAGCCGACGAAAACGACGAAAGACGTCGACTCACATAAGTCGTCACGTTGACCCAACACACCGGATGATCGGCCTGCTTGATCAACAGCTTGATCTGGCACACCCGACAGAGGTTGGTCCTCGCCACGATCTTCCTCCCGCGGCGGTTTGTCGTGAAGCAGTGGAGGGACTGCATGCGGTTGCAGCCGTGACAGGGCACAGTGAGGCCGCGGGGCTCGCGGAGGACGTCGAGCGGGAGGACCCAAGAAGACCCGAAGACGTGGTCGTCGGCGACGCGGCCCTGGTGGTAGAGCGAGTGAGCGTAACGCATGCTCTGGTCGACGAGGACGTCCTCGTTGCGCGGGGTGACCCAGGACTGGGACTTGAAGTGCTCGTAGAGGGCCCCTATCATCTCGATGTCGTGGGCGGCGTACTGGAGGAGCTTGGCGGGGAGCGGACGGACGAGCCAGATGGTCGACCCGTTGGCTTTGTGCATGGCGACCACTTCCGCTGCGGAGGAGAGTGGGCAAAAAGGGGGACGGTAAGAAGCAGGGGGTGCTTACGATCTTTTCCGGTCGTCAAGAGCCGCGCTTCGCGTAGACAGGCGTCCATGCCCTGCAGAGTGTGCACGCCCGAGAACAAGTCGGGGTTCTCCTTGATGAGGGGTAGGGGCAGGCGACGACCGCCTGCGGCGAGGCGCGAGATGCGCTTCCACTCTTTTTCGCCGCGCACAGAGGCGCGCGAGACGATCTCTGCGAGCTGGAGGTCGAGCACCCCTTGGAGCATGACGCGATAGGTCGCACAGATTTCGAGAAAGTCATTTCGACAGTCCCACATGATTTTTTTGACAGAGGGGTCGGCGAGGAGGTCGAGGACGATGCGGAGCCAAGCGACGGCGTTGCGAGAAGTGAGGGCGAGGACATCAAAGACGAAGATGTGCTCTGCGTTGGCGGTGCCAATGCACATGAGGGAAAGGACGCCGTCTGCGGCGCCGAGGTTCTTTCCCTCGCAGTCGACGATGAGATAGGGCGAACCGGCTAGGACACGGGCGGCATTGGCGACGGCGGGGACGCTGGCGCAGTAAGTGTAGCTTGTGGCCATGGTTTCATGAGGAGGCGACGTGTCACGCAGTAGACCATCTCGGGCCATAATGGCTCCTATTCCACCATTCTCACAACAAACGTATAAAATTTACTTGGTGAACATCCGTAACAACTTGGCAGCGATGTGGAGGAAAAAAATGGAGCCAATGAACGCCAGGGAAAGAATGAGCACGACATACGGGTCGCTGGACGCTCGTCAGCCAGACACGCCAGCGAGAAAACCGACCACTCACACTCGGAGCCCGGGTGAGTCGTCCGTGTACAGCTTGAGCATCGTCCCCGACGAACCGCCTGCGCCTGCCGCGCGCGACGAGTTGGGTTTCGCTGCCTGTGAGCCGCCCGCACGTCGACTAAGTGGGTGGTGTTCAGTGCGTGCCGACCCACGTCCGACCCGTCCACGTACCGAATCTGAGCGCCAGGCGGTCTAGCGACGGCCCTGCCGTTCGTCGGGCTGCTTGCGCGGGTGGATGCGTCTGAGTCGGACTGGAAAAGGTCAACGTCGACTCGAACGGCGAACCGACGAGCACCCACCATGGCAAGTCTGGTCAAGTTCAAGTCGCGCGCAAAGTGATGTCGTGGAGGCACCGTGGGAACTCTCATGAACAGCTCGTCGGAATTTCCTTTTTCGGCGCATATCATCTCCACCTCCATGTCGCTGGTCTGTATCCATCGCTCCTCCTGCCGCAGAAAGGGCTCACACATGTGCCCCAGCTGACCGCCCTCGTCGCACGAGGCACCGTCGTGCTCGCCGAACATCAGGCGCCCGGCGGACGAAACTTTACACAAGGCACGCCCGCTCCATTCATCACCCTCCTCGTGCGCTCAAACGGTCTCCTATCGCAGCGACTCAGACCATCTTATCAAAGATACCACCAAACGACAGCAAACTCACCTATGTCTGGGACCAATACCTCTTTCACTACATCTCCGAGGGCGGCTTCGTCTACCTCGTCATGGCGGACGACGCAGCCGGACGGTGAGCGTTCCCAAATCTACACACGCGACCCACCTGACGCTCCCCCTCTGGCCACAGAAAAACCCCGTTCGCGTTCCTGGTCGAACTGCAACGCAGGGTACGCCATCCCGGTCCTCTCTCGGTTCCGCCTGGCCCAGCTCACGTGCACCCTAGTTCACCGAACTCCCCTCCTCCTCCTCGGCCGCGCTGAGCTCCACCCCGGCGTACGGCCTCCAAGGCTCCTTCTCGCCGACGATCGCCTCCCTCATGCACACCTACAACACCGCCCCGCCCGTCGACCAGGTCGCCCGCGCCCAGGCGGAGCTTAACCAGGTAAAGGACATCATGGTCAAGAACGTGGAACAGATCCTCAGTCGCGGCGAGCGCATCGAGCTCCTCGTCGACAAGACGGACAACATGGCGCACCAGGCGACCGCGTTTCGGCGAGGCGCGCGCACCGTGCGCCGCCAGATGTGGTGGAAGAGCAGCAAGATCTTGGCCCTCACCGTCGTGGTTGTCTTGGTGCTGCTCTACGTCTTGGTTGCTCAGTTCTGCGGGGCCGCGTTGCAGTGCACCGCTTGATGCGGCGAATATGCTTCTTGATTTGTTCTAGCATGTTGATAAGCGTGTTAATGTTGCTTATTCATGTATCCATACGACCCATATGAACTAGTCCATGTACACATGATCAGGTGCTGCACCGGGGTAGTTGGTTGACTGTGCACGCTTGATGTAATTCCATGCAAGTCAGTTTTACCTTGACAAAGATCAATGCTTAAACATATGACTCCGAAAAGAAGCCTGGAACTATAGATACTTAAACGTGGTCGTCCGCTAGAAAGACGGGAGAAGGCTCCGATATTGTAAGTATGTAAAGAACCGCTGATCGAGCGGCGCCCGGATCGACCTCATCATCTCGTTCAGCGCCGTCGCCGCCCGCTCATAGTCCAGTCGCCCCACCGCATCCAGCATGCGCCCGTGAAACCGCGACGTGATCGCATTCGTGTGCCCGTCGTCGCGGCGCCGACCGACGTTGGCCAGTTCAGTGCTGAGTTTAGTCTGTCCCGTAGCATTCGCTTGGCCAATCGCGACGAAGCGTCGCCCGTCGCAGAATGCGATGTAGGTGGTCGTCTGGCGCGGATGAGAGCAGTCAAGGTGAGGGCGTAATACGAGACGTAGAGATCTGCGAGGTTCTGTCGACCCTTCTTCCTATGTGAACCAGCAGGATCTCGCAATGAGTTTTCGGTTGCAGCGGGTGCGTCCGCTGCGAAGTTGTAGGACTCTGAATCCCCAACGCATACCAAGTGCGGAGGGAGGATCTACCTCAACTCTCGTATTCGAGGAGCGCGCCGTGCGGTGATAGGCTGATAGCAGTGCACGATCACGGCCCAAACCTCGGGACTCGAATCACTTGATTTGATCGACGGATTTGACGCGTCGCTTGTCCGCGCCACTACTCCTACATCTTTACGCCTTGCGGGGTTACCACAGAGCCCAGGAGGAAGGAATGGTTACCGGTACGCCAGCCAGGCCGCCTGGGCGTGACTTCTAAGACCACATATGCAGACAACGTCACTCGATGGACGAGTCGACAACTTCACAGGTAGTATGAGTATCGCCAAATGCTGACATTGACATTACGTACATTATCTGGCCGAACCGATTCGGCCGCACCAAGGCCCGCATAGAAATGAGCGCGATGAAGAAACCATCAGAAAGGACGGCAAAGAAAATAGCACAGTGATCCATTGCCTCGATGGAGTTGAAAACGACGTGCGAAAAACGGGCGCATGGTACGTCCGCAAGTCGATGGGGCTGCTCTTGGAGTGCGGCGCGAGCGATCTGGACATTTCCCGGAGCCAACGCCGTTCCTTCTCGAGCCTCCCGAGCTGATCTTTCTCCAGTCGCTGGTACGCACAAGAGTTTCCAAACAGTCTCCGACGCGAAGAGCCGGGAGTTGTGCGGTGAGAGACGGGTGTCTTGATCAGTCATCGGCAAGATGCAACTTGGAGACGGTCTGGACAGTCGCTGCCGTACCATGGCGCACCAAGCCAACGTGTTGCGGCACTTGGCTGCCGACGTGGGGCAAGAACGGTAACATGATCGCGCTGACGACCATTGCTACCGTCCTTCGGGGACAGTTTTGGGGAGCACATTGCAGCAACGTGCCTCTTGAGCGGCGGTGCGACTGATGCCAGGCGAGGTAATGCCTTATGCCCTAATGAACCGGGTCTATGATATATGCGCATCTCGATTGCCCGTCATTTCTGTTGTGTCATGGTGGAATGCTATCTTGATGTTTCAACCTCTAGTCCTATACTTTGATGAACCGTTTACCTTTGTTGCGGACGATCGTCGATGTGCTCGACACAACACTACATAAGTGACCATTTCGTATGATACGGACAAAACACAGCCAGAGGAAACGTACCGGACAGAATAGCTTGGTATCTAAGCACCCAGGTGTATGTAAAGGACGCGCTGGTCGAGGGGTACGTCGACCGATCTCATCGTCCGATTCAGCGCCAACGCTGCGCGGGTATGATCCAGACGACCAGACGCGTCCAACATGTGCCCGTAAAAAGTCGACGTGATCGTGTCGGTGTGGCCGTCGTCCACCGCCCACATCGTCCCGATCACGGACCGGAACCCGACGAACTGCATCGCCGACGCGAGGTGGATCGCCTCGTCCGGACTCTCCTCGTCTCCGACAGTCGTGTGGCACGCGGAAAGGTACGCGAATTCGGGATCGTCTGGGCGGCAAGCGATGATGCGCTCGATCGTGAAGTGTCCGTCGCGCAAGGCAAACGCAGACTCGAAGGGTCGTTGACGGTCGGCGAGACCGTGGCATGCAAGGTGAACCCATTGGTTCTTGCCGAGCTCTTCAGCGACCCGTGGGATACAAGATTCATCGCTGTCGACTAGCGTGACAGTCGCGGCGCCGGCGATGCACTGACCAATATTGGCCAGTTCGGGGCTGACTGAGGTGAGTTTAGTCTGCTCCGTAGCATTCGCTTGGCCAATGGCGACGAAGGGCTTCACGTCAGTCGCAGATTGCGATGTGCGTGGTCGTCTGGCGTGAATAAGGGCACTCAAGGTGGGGGTGTAAGACGAGATGTAGAAATCCCAGAGGTTCTGACGACCCTTTCTGTACGGACCGGCAGCATGTAGCGGCAGCTCGGTAAACTCGGCAGTAGGGCACCACCATATGCGGGAGTGTAAAGGACACGTCGTCTGGAGGAAGTGGACGACAGGGGAGACCACGTCATCCCAGAGTTCCCGTAAGATCAAGCCGAAGACTTTTGTTACGTCAGTCGCGAAGGGGGATAAGGTACGGAGTTCTGACGATAGGCGTTGAACGTCGGCCTTAGTAATGCACAGTGGAATGTGAACAGGATCCTTATCCTCGAAGACGACGAGCGCATCGCAGGCATACTGGCTTGCATTGACGATGATGACGGGCCCTCCACTGGCCGCACATTGGATCTCAGAAAACGGTGAGGGAAGGAGGAAGTGAGAGAGGCCGGGCAACTCGCGGATAGCGGCCACCACCCTCTGCATTTCAAGGTTGAAATGACACAGTTGTTGGTGTTGATCTAACCCTCTGGAATCAAGCGACATACGAATAGACGAGGTGAGACAAGTAAGCTCCTCTGCCAACTTCTCGCCAGAGGGGCCGCATGCAACGACTTCATCAAGGGGAGAATGGAGGCGAGTGAGTTGGCTCCAAAACACACTACGGCCTTGCTCTAGAAGCTCAACCGCATGCTTCGGAACATGATTACGAAGGCAGGCAGAGAATGCGTCTACTGCAAGTGAGGATGTGTGATTCTTGAGAATCTCGAGATTCTGTGGTAAGGGAGGAAGAATGGACAGATGTTGAACGAGAAATCGAAGAGACGTTTCATAGGCCAGAAGCGTGGATGAATGCTCGAATCTTTCAGCCGCACGGATCCATGCTCGTGAAGCGGATAGATCATCTACAGACACCGTATGGGGTTCATCCGCCAGCGAGGCGTAGACAGAGAATAATTCCTCCAGGTCACTTGACTTTTGAGGTCATCAGAAGGTAAGACAGCGGCAAAGGCACAAGGTGGCTCACTAGAATTGAGGGATCATAGTCGGAGGCGTCGAGGTCCTGCATGGCACCGAGCTCCATGTAGCGAGTGGAGAGATTCTCTGCAAGGCTACCCAATGACCACGAGCGCTCAGGGTGTCCCTTGGGGCGAAGCCGGAGCGCTTCTCGATTAAGGACAATGGCACCGTCGAGATCTTCCATTTCCCCGAGATTTCTGTGGCGAATAGAAAGATGATGGGCAGCCTTGTCCAAAGAATTCGAATGACGAGGGTGTCCTCGTGGGCGCAGCTGCAGTGCCTCTCGGCCGAGGGAAACAGCTTCGTCGAGATCCTGCGTAGCACCGAGTTGCTCGTGACGAGCGGAGAGGTGAAGTGAAAGCTTGTCCAAAGTGTTCGAGCGTTGAGGATGTCCTGGTGGACGAAGATGTAACGCTTCTCGGTCAAGCCGAATAGCCTCGTCGAGATCCTGCATGTCCTTGAGCCGCTTGTAACGAGCGAAAAGATAAAGAGCAAGGTTGTTCAGTGAAATCGAGCGACCAGGGTGTCCACGTGGGCGAAGCTCGAGTGCCTCTTGACCGAGGCCAATCGCCTCGTCGAGATCGTGGATGGCACCCAGCAGTTTGTAACGGGTTGAAAGAGAAAGCGCATGATTGTTCAAGGATATCGAGCGGTGTGGATGTCCTGGAGGGCGAAGGTGGAGTGCTTCTCGACCAAGGATAATAGCCTTGTCAAGATCCTGGATGGCTCCAGTCTGCTCGTAGCGAGTGAACAGACAGGCCACGACGTTGCTCAGAGAAACTGGGCGATCAGGGTGCCCTCGCGGGCGAAGCTGGAGTGCTTCTTGGGCAAGCGGAACAGCCTCGTCGAGATCCGACATGTCTCCCAGCTGCTCGTAGCGAGTGGAAAGATAGACCGAAAGGTTATTTAAAGACATTGGACGACAGGAGTGTCCTTGGGAGCAAAGCTGGCATACCTCGCGGGCCAAGACAATGGCCTTATGGAGATCTTGTATGACCCCGAGTTTCTCGTAGCGAGCGAAAAGGACATCTGCAAGCTTGTTCAGAGACATCGGGCGGTCAGGGTGTCCTTGCGGGCAAAGCTGGAGTGCTTCCTTGCAGAAGATAATGGCCTCCTTGAGATCATGCATGGCTCCGAACCGTTTGTACCGAGTAGAGATATCGCTCGCAAGCAAAGACAAAGACAAAAGCCGCAAGTGGTTGCCGGGTGGGCAGAGTCTTAATGCTTCGCGATCAAGCGCGATCGCCTCGTCGATGTTCCTCGTGGTTTCCAGGTCAAACTTGTCGATGAAAACTTCTGCCTGCGAATGCAACCTTCTAACTGGTAGGCATGACATTTCCCTCGTCCACACGCCGTCAGGATGAAAAGGCACCTTTTGAATCCGTGCTCGCTGGCCAGACCTGCTGACACTTGGTGCGAAAGCAAATAAGTGCATCTATCAAACTTGCGGGTACGGTTAACTCTCGAATCCGTGTACCAGAGAAACGACTACCTGGACATCTTGGAACGTTACGGCTCGTTTGATTCGTAGTGGCGGATTGTGGAAAGGCCGGAATGTCGGGTACAGGGGATGGGCAGGCGCCATAGGCCACGATGATAAGGGCAATGATACGCATGTCTATCGTCCACCCCCCGAATGTGTGTGAACTCCGCAGATGTACCTGCGACCTCAATTTTCGCAATGTATTTGCCGGGTCGTTCTCGGGATTCCTTGTATTATATGTCGTTTGTATCCACCAGTATTCGGGACTAGCAGGGGCAGACGAGCGCTTGTCTGAGCTGAACAATGAACCGAAGGGGATACGGGACGGGCTAGACACGATCGAAAGAGAGGTCAGCTTTCGACACCAGATGCCGCTTTACCATCGTACAGACAAACGACGGCAACGAACCTGGACCACACGTTAGCGCTTTAGCCTTGGCGCCCGTCACACGTGGCTCAAAGAATGAGGCTCAGCGCCGGAGCATCTTCAGATACGAGGAACGGTACTATGAATGCGTGGCCAGGCAATGCGTCTGCTGCGGGTCCGTCCCAGGTTGATCATAGAGTCATGATCCGGGGCGTTTATACCGACCGGCTTCAAGAGGGAGAGAGCGGCGAGTCCTTGGAGGTGTACGAACGAGTCGTCAAGAGTCAAGACGCGTTCGGTGGAGCCGGTGACGGGGAGGAAGGTTTGTTCAAAAACCGACGTTCTATCTCCGCATGTACTACGCGGCACAAGACAAGTCAGGCTCAAGGTCGTACACGCACGCCTGGACTGTGCATGGACCGATCGAACCTGAGCGAACGAGTTCCGATCGGAGATGGATACGACGAGGAGAAAATCAAACCAGTGCGAGGGAGCAGTCTAAGGTCCTCCAGGGCGTCTCGTAAAGATACGAGAACTTCCGAGTGAGAGACGGTACCTCGGACTCCGTGTCTGATCGCGGATGGGCAAGGTTTACAGAAAGTTTCCAACCATTTTTGTGCCGACATACAGTGGAGCATAAGACAGGGAGGGAGGCATCACACGCACGAGACCAACTAAACTACATACACGACGTCGCTCGACGAACGAGCAGACAACACAGAGGGTACAAAGGTATCGCGACTACGTTACATCGGCTCGGCGCACCGAACAATCTCGACCGCGCCAAAGCCTGCATAGAGATATAAAATGCACAATCTGAAAAGACAGAACAGAAATACAAGAGCGATCCGATGCGTTCTAGCATGTCCGATGGAGTTGAAAAAAACGATGCACGAGAAAACATGCAAGGGACCCTCGACGCGACGACCCGGGGGGATCACGCGTACGTCTCGGCCGGGATATGGTACGTGCCCTTGGACTTGCTGCCGCTCTTGGACCGGCGCCGCGAGAGATGGCACGCCTCGGCCGGAACGTTGGTCGCATCCTTGAGCGAGTTGGAGAGCAAGGAAGTTTCCCGCAGTCGACGCCGTTCCTTCTCGAGCCTCTCCAATCGCTCCTTCTCCAACTGCATCGCGACGTCGCTGGCCCGAACTAGCGGCTTCCGGTCGGTTCCATGAGCATCGTCGGGGTAATGTGCGATCGAAGTTGATGAGGAACCAGGGAGTTGTGCAGTGGAAGGCAGGCGGGACGGTGTCGTCATCCGCGAGGTGGGCCGTGGGAGCGCCGGCTCTGGGAATTCCGAGCGTTGCGGCTGAAGCGACGACACGGGTCTGGGACTGTCCAGCAAGTCGTGTAGCCTGGATACGAGGTGATCCTTGGTTGTCACCTCCGTCGAATCCCGTCGCTTCAGATCTGTCATATCGCGCGCGAAGGCGTCCTTTCCGGGACGGGGACCTTGCGGTACGGCTGCTATACGCTCTGAAGAGAACCGACGAGGGGGTGATGAAGGCTGACTGCTCATCACGACGTCGTCTCGTGGCTTGGAACACGAGATACTCGACGGCCATGTATCTGCTGTAACCGACATAGCCATGACACTCGACTGCCGGGAGGGCGGAGTCCGAGTAGGTATAGGTATGGGTTCGAGTTTGGTCGTCGGCGGCTGAAGGTGTGCAGGGAACGGATACGCCATCGCAGTGGGGCCGGCGGAATCTTCTAGCTCAGACTCTGGTTCTGGCTCTTCCTGAATAGGCGATTTGACCCGCTTCGCCTTGATGAAGTCGTCGTGATCAGAGTCATCCCCAAGGGCCATCAAGGAAGGCGCAGTCGAAACCAGCGGCGCTGTCACCTCTTTCAGAGGGGAAAGATGGAAATCGTACTCGTCGTCGATGACTTTGCCTTTGGTGGTTTCCACCTGAGACAACGGCGGGTCTCCATTGCCAGAAAAGGAACGTTTCGACTCGTTCCTGTAGAGATATTGAAGTTCTAGCGCCCGAGGAGGTGCAGCCACCATCCCACTTGAGCGATATCGATCGAGTTCTTCCCGTAAAGACCGACATTCCTGGTTGACAGAGTCCATCTAAAAATGGGCCCTCAGGCGGCGGATCTCGCAAAGACGAACGGATATACATACTTGGCTATAACCGAGCTGTTAGCGACAGATAAGGATACCGTAACAGAAATACGCACCCTTTCCAAAAATTGTTCATCTGATCATAATGCTCCCTGAGACTTCTCTCAATCGCAAGCGCGGTCTCTTTCTCATCCCGGCTCGTGCGTTCCAGATCATCGTACTTGAGCTGGATCGCTTCTAGTTCTGACGTCAAGCGATCGCGTATCTCGTTACGTGTTGCTGTCGTTTCACGTAGCTGTTCCGCTTGTACGACCAGCTTCCGTTGGGCTTCCAGCAGGTTGTGTAGCAGGAGGCAACTGACCCTGACGGGGGTGTACTAAATGCAAGGGACGAGTTGAGACCCAGGGACCCGACGCGGAGGGAGACGGTACCTGATTCCCCGGCTGCGACTTGTAGTACGCTCGACACTCATCGATCACCCTCCGAATCTCGTTGACCTTGCCACCCTCCTTGACGATGCGAGCGATGTCGTCGAGGAGGCGCTGAGACTCGTCATCGATCTGGGGTGCTACCACCACAAGCTCCGAGGGGAGCTCGTTGGTTGAGGCAGGGGTAGGGGTCAAGGTCGTCGAGGGCGAGGGGTCACGGTCTACATGCAGCTTGCGAACGTCGCGGGGCGAAAACCGCTCGCGACAAAGGGGACACTTGTGCTGCATCAGATGGTCGAGACATCTATGACAGAGTTCATGAATGAGATGGTTCTCGATCGGCTGCGCCGCTGCGGACGGTGGTGCTCACTTTTGGCAAAAGACATGACCGCACGTGATGGCGTGGGGTACGTTGACCCCGGTTGTGTAGCACTCCAGGCAGACGTCGCAGGTCGAGTTGGGGCCGAGCACGAGCATGATGAAAAGAAGAAAGGGACTGGTTAAGGACCCCCTCAGACGCTTTGAAAAGAGAGGAAGAACCGACGGGAGAAGGAAACGGATATAAAGAACGAGCCTGGCCGAGTGCGCGTGTTGGGCTGATTGGTGCAAGCACCGAGCCAGGGCATTTCAACATTCGGTCTCTGCCAACATTATATGGCAGACACGAGGCCGCTAAGCGACGTGAGATCGAAGCCGTTTTACATACTGGTAACGGCCTGTTGCATCAGATCAGGTATGTCCCGGATAAAGGAATTTTGAACTCAGTCTATTGTGACGAACCAGGTTCAATTTGGGCCGTCTGGATAACGGTGGGGACTCGGAGAACTCCTTCCGGTTGGAAGGCGGCATCCAGGATGGCTCTCGGCCCGAGCCTGCTGTCCTCGTGTTTCCAGCATTGCAGCTGCATCCAACGTATCCCGTGCCTCTTGCTGTGCATTCTTCCGGCTACAAAGACGAGTTCTACACGTTGTCCGTGATGGAATGGCTTGCTGTACTTGCCGTGGCCGCTCCGTATGTGACTCAAAGTTCGCGGAACACGTGATGTCCAGGAGGGCCGGTGTTATTGTCTGCTCTGCTGCGGAGGCAACCTACTACCGCGACGGCTCTTCGCCGGACGGAATGGAGCCCATCAGGATGCGCGTGGTCCTCGTCGGAGATGGGTCCATTCTGCGTTCTTTTCACAACTACTAAGTGTTAGACTCCCGGTCATTTCCGAGTACGCTGGAGGAGATTGCGGCGATGTATTGCCAATCATGCTGCCAACACACGTTTCTCGGTGGCAGACGGGCCTTGCACTGGACAGGTGCTGGTCGGATCTTTGATTCCATCGGAAAACTGCGTCCTGGTGGCCTTTACTTGGCCTGTACGCCGGAGCCCCTTGCGTGCCACTTTCCGCACAGTTCTCTTCGGGTTATATGGTGGTACGTGGCTCTTTACCCGCGTCCTTTCCTCTCTCATCGCCTTAGGTTTGACGTTGGCCCCCAGCGACCATCGACGATGGCTCTGATCTACCCCTAGAGGAGTCAACGTGACTCGCTCCAACGCTATATGATCCCAGGCGTGAGCACGCATCTTCGATTCGAGTTCAACGGGAACCGCTTCGTTGGATCCCTTCTAGCGTGTCCTCACGTTCCAGAACGGACCGGTGCCACGCCATTTAGCCTAGCCGATCCCTGAGGGCCCCACGTTGCCGAACATCGTCCACCTGCGAGGTTCCAGACGTGACAAAAAGCGTCTCGGATCCTTTGCGCGCTCACCTCGGCGCACTGCGGCGGGGCGATCAACCCCAGCCATCGCCGGGTCTCACGCCGTAGATCGCGTTCCGGGGGCTTGACTTCGCTCCACAGTCCACACGCCCATCGGAGGTTCGTCTGTAGCGTCTCCGATGGGATCAAGTAAGCAGAACCGGGTGACTCGCCAGTGCACCATCGTGACAAGGCACGTCCGTTCGCTCGGACACTTCAACCTACTCCGGTGGCAGGTGGCGGGTCACGGGGGTGGCGTCTGGCGTTCTGGAGAGAACGTACGATCACGATAAACTCTCGTCGCTGGGCTTGATCTCTTCCCCAGCCGCATCCCTCCTTGCGCCCTCGCCCACGTTCAGTAGCCGGATTGCACCAGCCCAAGCTGTGGAACTGCGCGTTCTGAGCGCAAACGCGAGTACGTCGGACCTGGTGTCATCGATCATCGTTCACCACGTCCGTCAATCAGTTTGACGACCGATTCGTCCATGTCAACCCCTTCGATACGACACTCCAAATCTGGCACAGGGGACGGACGAACGCGCACAGATCGGGGTAAGAAGGGGAAGGAGGACGACACATGATTGTGAGAAACGCTCACGTCCATCAGAGAGAGCGAGATCCAGAAGCCCTTGTTTACGAGGACGTCACGTGCGACAGCTCGAAAACGTCGTTTTAGAGCGGATTGCGACTTATCTATGATGGCGCCGTTGTCGCGGAACCCACGCAGGCCGATATCGTACCTGCCTTCGAGATCAGCAAGGATAGACCTCTGGTTCTAAAGGACCCGTCGACCTCGTAGGCAGTGCGGTAGTTCTGCCTTCAAGGGATAGGTTGGGACTTGGGCCTTGGCGCCAGTTGCGCCGAGGGGAGCCTCGTGTTTACCCGGACTTGTGGTACATGAAAGGGGCCTAGATCAAGGGCGTGGAAGCGAACATTATCCCATGGGCGTCAACTTCGACTTGAAGCAATATTGAAGCTTCTCATTCACTTCCAGAGATCGCGATGGATAACCGGAGGAGATAAATCCGCTCGCACTGAGAAAGATATAACATTAATACACAAATACCAACAACAGTACATTCGTGATGGTTTCCAGAGAACTCGATCATAACTAGTCGAGGTGAGTATGACGGTGAGAGAGAGGCAAAAAAAGAGTCGGAGATAGAGATAAAGTCTTCTATGTTCATGTACGATTAGCCCACAAGTGTATGATGTTGGGTCCACCGACGATCGGCGTGGGTGCGACGATTTCAAGGCCAGCTGGCGCATGGTCATGCGTCGGAAACGAGGCATCAAAATGCAGAGATAGCGCGTTGGTGCTAGTGATATTAGAGGCGTTGATAGCCCTGCCGCTCTCGTCAGCAAGACGCAAAGGCTCCGCGACGCTCGATTGCGACGCGTGGCGACGATGATCGTTTGTTCCTTCGCTCCTCCTCGCACGACGCACTTGACGATCTTGCGTCTCCGACGTCTGCGGGTTCCTCTCCGAGTGGGATGCGTGTCGACGATGCGACGTGGTATCTTGCAAGATGCGAGCGCTAGAGTGCTCCCCCTCGTCCTCCCTGATAGGGCCCAAGTTCGACACGTCCGATCCCGGACGAGGTAAGCTGCCCGGCATGATAGGCGTTTCCATCCCGTCGACCTCTGCTCTCTCGCCAGCCATGGTATCCGGATCCTCCCCTCCGACGTACGCTCCAGGGACGACGCCTTGTCCCTGCCTCCTGGCTCCACCGTTGTGGAGCCCAAGGAGCATGCTGAAGCTGGACATACTGCTTCCGCCTCCGCTGTCGTTGGACAACGTCTGCACCGTCCCCCACGTCGTCTCGCTCCTCGGACTGTCGTCCTCCCCCACGAGCGGCGCCACGACCCCACTCACGACCCTACGCTGCCCGGCCGCGTCCGCCGCGCCGTTGACCGGACGCCGCAACGAGCCCTCCGTCACGGTACGACGCACGCCGAGCACCTCGCCGATAGTCTGCACAGGGGCTCTCCTGACGCCACCATTCTGCGGCGCGTCCACGAGGGGCGGATCACCCACCCTCCGCGCCGATCGGTCCTCCACAGCCTGCGTCGTGTTTCGCCTCGCGAGCCGCCTCGTCCGGTTCACGGGCGTCGCGTCCTCGTCCGTCGACACCGTGCCCGCGACGGGCGGCGGCACGCCCATTAGGCCCAAGCCCCCGACCGGCTCGTCGGGCGACTCCTGCACCGGGAACCCGCGCGCCCGCTCCGATCGGTCGCTCCCGTACGACGAAGGCGCGAACGCGGGCGGCTCGCTGGCGACGTGCAAGCCTGACTCGTACCCAGACCCGTAGCCTTGAATGTACGCCGCCGCAGACGCGAGACGCGCCTCGACGGTCGCCCGCGGGTCCGCCTCGGCGCCGCCGCTCGTCCCGTTCGCGTGGACCCTCGGTCGAACCTCGCGCTCCTCGTCTGACCTCCCTTCGACGAGTGGATGGTGTGCCCAGCTTGGGGTTGGAGAAGGGGGTGGCACGACGCGCCGGACCTGCGTTGGACCGGAATCGATCTGTGGTCGCCCAACCGCGCCCGCGTACCTTGCCTCCGCAGCTCGACTCGCTCCCGCATGCGTCCTCCGGTCTTCTTTGGGGTGGTGGATGCCGTTGGCTTCCTGGGCGGCGGGTCTTCTGTTCCGTTCCTCTCTTCGCGGAGCCTCGGCGTGCCGCGCACGTGGAACGGCGAGGGGCTGGCTTATTGGGGCAGGGGGGGCAAATTGAGTGTGTGATGTTCCCCCATAAGCAGCGACGGGCGGATAGCCGTTGGGGATGGCAGCGGATGTAGTAGGTTGGGTTCTTAGAGGCGGCGGAGGGAACGGCGGTGCGGAGAGAAGTGGATCAGATGCGTCCGCGGCGCCCCCTGGCCTGGCGAAGGCGGGAAATCGGTCGAGCGGTAACGGCTCAGGTGGTGGTGGGAGGGGATTAGAAGCGTTAGGACGAGGCTGTTGGACGTCGCTACGGAGGGAATCGATCTCGGCATGGAGCCGAGACAGCTGAAAAAGATGAATGAGTGAGCGGTGCCTAACCCTCGTTCACGATCAACGTGACTCACTTCCCTGTTTTCGGTGTGTCAGCGCCACCGCCTCGTTATAAAGAACGGACAACGGGAGGCGCTCACAACGCATGATTATTCTCTATCTCGTCTATCCTGCCCAACAGACTCTCTTCCACAGCGCGGGACGTCTTTGAATCTTGGTGCGCACTGCGTCGATAGGCTTTCAGCTCGCCGCGGACGCGACAATATTTGGCGTGATCTCGCTCGTTGCGCTCTTGCAATGCCTTGTATCGCTGAAGAGCGGCCAACGCGGAACGCAGTGGTCGATGCTAACTCGTGGGACAGGTGAGAACGAGAACGTCATTGCACGACGGAACAACTCGGATCCAAGGAAGTGACCCACGAGCCAGCCTCACGCAGCAGAGACAGCTCGGGCACGGTGGCCGCATCGAAGGATATGAATAATGTGTTTATACTCACAGAATCGTCGTCAGTGGTGTTGCTGGAGAGCCATTCTTCGACTTCGGTGACAACCTCGATGATGTCGACGTCAGGGACGTCCTCGGCGGACACGAGCGCGACCCGGTGGAGGAGTTGGGTAGCTTCTACCTCGCCGAGCTCGGGTGGACTAGCCACATGTAGTTTTTTGACGCGGTCGGGCTGGAAGGTTTTTCGGCAGAGCGGACAGGCGCTCGGAGAGAGGTTCCGGAGGCAGCTGGAGCCCCGGGCGCATGGGTTGAGAGCGCTCTGAGATGTCTAAAAGGTAGTACGCACGTGAGACAGAAAATATGACCGCACGCTATGGCGTGTGGTGAATTAGCGGGTTCGGAGGAGATAACATATGGATCGAGGCAGACATCACAGAGGCTAGCGGGGTGAACCACGAGCATAGCAAATTCCAGCGCTGAAGAAATGAAACCAGAAACAGCCGGCGGATATCACCACATAGCATGAACGTGCAAAAAGCGAGGGTCAGTGCTCGCCAGGGTGTAAGGGTTCACCACGCTTAGTCACCTCGCCTTATTTGGCAGCCATCGTCGTTCGTCCCTCTTCGCGCTCCTGCGTCCCTTGCCACCATTTCTAGTTTGCTCACGGCATCTACGGCATACAGCTGCAGACAGAAAGGGCAAGATGAGCTTTGCGGCGCTTGCCGATGGAGCAGCGATGAGCTTCTTTGTAGCTGCTCATTTGATAAATCAATAATTCTCGGCTGGAGGGGGCGGCCACTCCTAATCTCTCTGCTGATAAATCATTCCATGCAGGTGTGCCGGGGCTAACCAAAATCTTGACGAGCGCTGATAGGCGTCTCCATCAATCGCGGTGATCAAGCCAGAGGTCGTCACCATGCAAGCAGCACGGCCGACATCAAGACTCAGCTCTTGCGTAGTGTACGAGATGAAGTCGCAACCTTGACGATTACCGTTGGTGGAAGAGTCGTAAGCCAAGGATAATGGTGGTCGAGCGCCACGTTGGATGTCCCGGCATATGTAATGCAACCATCCGAGGTGGCATTTGACAAGCGAGCGTTTTATGTCGCGAACTTCTTGCCTTCGCCTGTCAAAGGCTCCGCATAGCTAGTGACACGGCTTAGCCAACCCTGCGGAAGAGCTGAAAGGCTCGCGTCTGGTATGCTCTTATGTACTTTCCGGGACTGACGCTCTCCCCCGCCCCAGTGCTGCTGCAATTTTCGCGCAGTTTCAAGTTCCCCTGTCGAGCACTTATTCGTGCGCTGGCTCATTCAATGAAAATCCATACCAATCCGAGGCGTTGATCCTGATTTCCTCCAGTCGTCGGTGTATTTCTCTGGTGATTTTCTTTGCCACCGCATGCACGCCGTTATCGAGTCGAGCCAGAGAAGATA
>JBBPSZ010000105.1:0-17308 GCA_038093835.1 Strobilomyces confusus
AGTCGTCGGCAAGCCGTCTGACGTCAGCGGAGGGATTTCACCCCTAGATCGTTCCGCTGTCAACCGTGACACGAGATCCCACAGATCCTGTGTCCAACCGCCTTTCGCGCGTACCAGGAACACCATTATGCGACCCGCGTCAGTCGGCGCTTCTTCGTCACAGACAGAGGCGCACGTAAACGGATGAGAGGTGAGCCGAGAGACGGAGGGAATGTTGAGGAGGAAATGTTGACCTGGGGACCATGGCATGTAGCCAGGCGTGATAATACGTAGGCGGACAGTGCGCCCCGACAAAAGTTCGGCATACACATAACCAGGGGGCGGAATAAAGGGGCATAACGAACTGAAGATTAACGTTTTGACAAGAGCCTGTTCGGCTGAATGCGGGGGAGATGCCGACAGTGGAGCTGTCGGTACGCGTACGTCATGATTGGTGGAGACGTGATTCTCATCATCATAAACATAGTAGTCATAGAGGGGGCTAGAAGCCCGTGCATCCAGAGGGGAGAGCGCCAAGGTCGAAGCACCGCTAGAACGATGAACACGGCTCATTTCCCAGGTATTCGGCGGAGGCTCCTTGGAACTAGCTGGAGGAAGTGACGGTGCACGGGATGCTCTGCCGATAATGCCATTTGCGTAGACCCACCATGTCCCCCGCCAAAGACGTTCACCGATCCAGAGACCAAGAGCTCCCCAGCACCACCATGCGACGGCCGGGTGGTGCAACCCAGCCATGACTAGCATAGACGGGACGAGGAGCAAGTGCAAGATATAGAAGTGTTCGTAAAATCGCCTTCGAATGGGGTGTACAGAGAGAAGGATGATCAACGTGAGGAGAGCAAAAGCCTGTGGTGGAATAATGTCAGGCTGATTGAAAAAAGAGGATGTTTCTACGCACGATCCACCCGTATATGAAGGGCGTGTGAGTCCACGCATAGACATATGCTACGCGACCGGTAGATGGGTTGACGTCCTTGGCCAACTTAATGCTCCAGAGGACGACGTGAATGGAGGTGAGAAACCATACGAGCCTTCCTGCCCACTTGTGTAACCAGGCGAGCTTGTCAAAGTAAAGCTGTATCATGAAGGGAACGGCGAATATAGCGAAGGGAGGGGCCTTGAGGGCGAAGAGGACACAAAGAGGGAGGAGGGCGAACGCGATCTGACCGACCCTCGCAGACGAGGACCAGAGAGACTTTGAGATCGTATATTGGGGCATGTACAGTATGAACGGCGAGGTGTCGTCCAACTGAGACGGAGACGAAGCGCGGGGCTGGATCTGCCAGACCTTCACGTTCGGAGCCAGGTAATCTGGACCGACGAAGGCGAGCGCGAGGGAAGCCAATCCAAGGACGGTCAAGGAGAGAAGCTGGGCATTCGATGGAAGCGAGACAGGCTGGCGGTGAGGTTGGTTCATGCGTTGCGCGAGAGCCAGGGTGTGCTTCTTCCGCCATGTGCGACGGCGCAGAGCCCATTTCGACCAGACGGCACCCAACCAACCGCCCCTGGAACCAGTCCAGTGAAGCACACCGAAAAAGATAAATATGAGGACGACTGCCAGCCAGAGAATAAAGGAGTAGCGTCTGCTCGGGATGCTAAGGGAATGGACGGTGAGATAGTAGTCGATCCATGCCAGACTGTCCGACTCGGTGGACGGTGGAGGATCCATGGGGCGGGAGGAGAGGTGCGATTACTGCGGCATCGGAGGCAAAAGTTAAAACCAGTTTCTTGGAGCTTCCCACGTGAGGTCTGCGGAGAACGATATATTTATACACTGGATGCCTTTCCGCAAGCAATTTAGAGATGTTCGTCTCTAAAATCATCTCTAAAATGTGACGTGCCGAGATGCCGTGACACGGACATATTGAGTAATACTACCGCACGTCACGCAGACGTGTCTCTAAATCAACGATTCTGCAGAGGCCCCCCCTCCCTCCTGCAGATTCGTTGCCGTCTCTAAACGTCACCAACTGCGACTCCCCCGCCTGTCTCCACATGTAAGATCACTTCAAAAACGTCCGGCTAAGGCCAGCTTACTCAATATGCTGTGCTTTCGCAAGTTCCTGCCTGCTTGACTTCTACACGCCGTCCTCCTCAAACTTCGAGCCCTCAGACGACACACATCGCATCTACGATGTATCGAGATCTAGGCAGAGGTCGGCCAGAATGGCCCTCGTACTCGGTAAGTAAGCACTATGATCACGTTCGATCCTAATCTACAAGCACAGCAGCAAGGGCTGCTTGCAGCTCGAACTCGTCATCTACAGTGTGGTCACCATAGGCGTTGATGGGCAGCATTGGAGGTGCTATGAAAGCTGTGACAGCGCTAAAATATACAGCTACGTCCTTACGGTTTAGAGACGACGGTAGCACGATTACTTAATACAACGTGTGACAGCGACTGGTCATCTCTAAATTTTCTTACGGAAAGGCATCCACTGTCACAGGCACCCTCAACTACGACTGCGCTCCGACCACGTTGCCAGACACCACCTGTCGCCGAACCAGATCAGGGCGAAACCCGGGGAGTGACCGACGACGGGACCGACCTCTTTGCCCGTCTTCTTGATCTTCTCCAGCACTGTCTCGTACGGCACATCTCCCTTGACGACCACCTTCTGTTGCTCCAGGTTCACCGCATACGACTCGATCCCTGTCGGCGCCGTCAACCTCCGTTTCACTACCACAGCCCGCATCGCACGCACCGTCCACCTTCTTCAGTGCACGCTCGACCGCTCCCGAACACCCTCCACATGTCATCTGAGCGCGACGTCACCTCGCCGAACGTCTAGACTCGACTCGTGCACCGTACCTTGACGTTAAACTCGTATTCACCCTATACACCCATCAGCATCCCAGTATCGAGCTCCTTGCGACCGTGTTCACGTACCATGGTAGTAGATTTAGATCGCAAGGTCAGATGATGGGGCAAACACGGCTCAGCTGACCCTTAAATGTGTGGTCACAGCTGGCAGAGGTTCTGAATCAGCCGGACCACGTCGATTGCGTGATTTCAGCAACGATTATTCTATGGCATTCCAATCCCGCCCGCCTAACGACCACTCTTCGTCCGGGATCACAGCCTCGCGAAATTAATTATCCGGCTGACGGAGCACTCCCGATCAGCGCACGTCATACTACTAGTGGTGCCGTCCACTCAGACGAACGTGCCAACCCGCTCTATATTCATCATCGTAATCCACCGTGCGTACGCATCTCGACTTCGTCCGACTCCGTAGACACTGCTTGCCATCCGGCACCCGCGTTCGGTCGCCCCCGTATTCGATCGAAGAGAGACCCGATAATATCTGCAGTTAATCGCTTCAGTTCCCCGAGTCGCACACGACCGAGAAGACGCACTCGGCAAGAATGGAAGCTTGGCCTGTTCTTCTCTGTGCGTGAGGTAGTACACCGGTACACCGGCGATCATGAAGCCTGTGAACGACGTTGAATCCTCTCGTTGCTTGCCCCGTGAGACGCACCACGCACCGACAGCAGCGACGGCTTCAAGAGGCGCTGCGATAATTGGCATGCACAACAAGAATATCGCAACAGCACAAAACACAAGCGGCGTAATGATCCACGTCTTGTACGGTCTGAAGTCGTTAGGAACGGTCGGAAGAAGAATCAGACGATCGTACCTCTCGAGGTTCGGCTCTTTTACTCGCAATATGACGAGCCCGAGTACAGTCAAGAAGTAGAAGGACCAAGACGCCACCGCCGAAAAGTTGACCAGGGATCGAAAACCACCACCAAAAACGATGAACGCAATCGTGAGCGCGGTTTGTAACAGAATTGCATTCAGTGGGGTCTTTCGCGATCTGTTCAGCCTGCCAAACATAGCTGGGAGGAACCCTTCTCGTCCTGCGGCTCGGATGACACGAGCACCCGTGAACACCGTGGCTTTTATGTTGCATGAGCGACTGCATGATTGGCTGAAGGAGAACACTGACCGTTGAGAGCACCAAAACAGGACACCGCTACGCAGGCTGCAAATACGACTCCACCGATTGGCCCAAAGAGTACACGACCAAAATCGAGTGCGACTGCGTTACTACTAGCCACAGTCTCCTTGTCAAGCACTACAAGGTATGAGACGTTCGCAAGAAGGAATAATACCTTTCGTATGCATTAGCATATAACGTCTCATGCTTCTGCGAGAAAATACTTACAGAGACGATTGCCATGCTGAGATGAATTGTTCTGGGTATGTTTTTGTCTGGGTTCACCATCTCCCCACCAACATAGTTGACTTGATCCCACCCATCAAAAGCCCATAGACCTGAATAAAGCGCAAGAGAATACGCAGCCGGACTTTTACTCGAAGCATCGAATAGGGGTTCCTTGAACGATTCGGAAGCTCTTCCTCTAGCCAATTGTACCAAGCCCAAAATAGTGATCAATATCTGTGATCGCGGTAGTCATGGTCTCATGCTCTTTGTACACAAAATGAAGGAACATACCAATGCGCCGACCTTTCATCGATCGAAGTCAGACCATTCATTAGTTGCGTGTCATCCTACTCCAAAACGCACGCACCTTGATGATAGTAAACACGACGGAAACTCTGGTCCCCATACTCTGCGTCGCGGAACATATGACGGCCACGAGAAGCACTGCGATAACAGCGGTGAGTTTAATAGACCACTGCGGAATGCTGTCGGGTGACACCTGGTCACGGGTAATGTGCCACATGAGCCGGTTGAGGTATTCAGCGAAGATGAGGCTAACAGCCGCGTTGCCGCCTGTACGTAAATTGAACACTCAGTCAAGAGGACCAGATTCATCACGAACCTGGTTTTAATGCAGAGATGGCTGTCCAAGCGAAGAGGTATGATACGAGGGGACCGTAGGCATATGCCAGATAGGCCTGGGCACCGCCGTTTAATGGTATACTCGACCTGGGTAAGACCTGAGTAAAGCGATCGCCTGAGTGAGGCTCAACCCACCCGAGCTCGGCGTAGCTACTCGCGCCTGTCCATGCAAGTATCCCGGACACAACCCACACTGCTAGACTTGCCCCGACGCTATGCGTGTTTGCAACGATGATACCCGGTGAGGAGCTGAATATCGTTAGCAGGGAGAAGATGAAGAAAAAAAAGCCGGTCATACAATATTCCAGAACCAATCTAGCAGGGGAGTCACAACAAATCAACTCGGACCAACCACCAAGTACGTAGCGACACACCTGCCCTCCAACGACGAGCCCGATACCTGACATTCGACCGTCCAACGACCCCGAAACGCAGAGGACGACGAGAGACACGCACCGTGCACCAAGTTAATGCTCTTCTCCGCCCCGGGATTCTCTCTGAACGAGACGTCCGTTTCGCTGACGGTCTCGCTCAGCGGGAGCAAATCCGGCTGGAAGTCGAACCCGGAGAACGAAAAAGAGCGCTGTCGGGCGTGTTTCGACGCCGTCGATGCGAGCATGGGCCCGTCGGTGAGCTCGAGGTCTCGAAGGGCATCAGTGGAGTCATTGGACGACAGACGGTGGCGAGTCGCGCGGGGGGACGCGACGGAGACGTGGTCGCCTAGCGTCGATGTGGGGGAGTGGGGGAGAGCTGTCAGCGGCATCTGGCTGACATGCAACGTCGGTGAGCGGCCAAGTTGCGGCGGCGCGCGTATTTGGGAAAGAGCCGAATAACACGGACCCCTCCTTCTTTGGTCGCCCATATGATCGTTGCTTTAAGCAGGCGCTGCTCGCGGGCGCTCAGAATCAGCACCAGGCCGGCATGCTCTCAACACGTTCCGAAGGGTAGTCGCTGGTCTCCAAGCGCCCTTTCCCGTCCCTGCTTGATTCTGGCACCAAGCCATGCCCAGCGATGATTCCGCTTCGCAGGGCTCTCATACTTCGACGCTCCATGTATCAAGTGAGCCTATGTCTGCTCGACAGAGACTACGTTCGACTCACATCCGCAGCCATCGACGTCTGTCTCGCGAAATGCTCCCATAAGACTATCGCATCCATCAAGTGGGGTAAGAATGACGAACCGCTGAAGGATGCTCCGGCGCACGTATGCGAGGATGGCGTTCACCGAATAGAATTCGATTCACCCCTGTAAGACATCTCGTGTACCTCATTGCTGCGCGGCGCATTGACCACCCTCTAGCACGCTCTGCCCGGACGATCGCCTTTCCGTCTCAGTCAACTGCAATTGGCAGTCATGGGGGAAGCGACTCGGAGTAGCAGACATTCCCATCACTATCAATCTACGTGATGTCGAACGTATGCGCCAGGATGAGCTGGGTGTAAGGCGTGGGTTATTCTCTTGTATGGCATCATAGGTCCCTCATTGTCGTCCATAGAATACCGGAAGAAGGAAAGAAACATCGAAGTCTTGGTCACCTGCCAATCGGTATGTGTGGCGTATCAAACATTCACATTCGCCTCACATGCGCTCGGCCAGTTGCTCGCGACTACAACTTCGATCATTCAGTCTTGTTCAAAGTGAGTTGCACATTCCATGTGCGTACCCCTCGGTTGAGACTCGCGCGCCCATAGTTTCCGCCTTCTGATCATCGGAAATGTAATTATCAATATCCTCGAAGACGGAGATGTGCTCATCTTCTTCCAGTCCGGCGTTGGTAAATCTTCATTGATTCATAAAGTGTTTGGGGTTGAGAGCGTCGTGAGTCGCTCGTCTATATGGGCTGCACAGCCCTCACCTCATACTTCTTCAAGCATGTCTCGGAGGGCAGTCGTGGTATGGCTGACATCGACAAGGAGTTCATCTCTCCGAAGAACAACCGGATCGTGGTTCACGACAGCCTCGGGTTTGAAGCTGGCGACGAACGAAACATAGACATCGTGAAGGACTTCGTCGCTCGCAGGAAGACCATGCCCCGGCTCAAAGACAGGCTTCACGCGATCTGGTGAGAGCGTCCATTACATCGGCCGCTGTTGCTAACGAGGAGAAATACAGGCTCTGCCTCGAGGTACCCTATTCTGGGGGTCGTTTGCTCGAATCGGGCGCGGAAAGGTTCCTACAGCGCAGACAGGAAATCTTGGGAAATGGTATCGTCTCCGTTGCGTCGTATCGAATGTCGACTTATGTTCCGTAGTGCCCCTCGTCGTGGTGCTCACCAAGATCGACCTGCTAGATGTGCAGTTGGAGCTCGACCCACCTGAAAACGAGGACCTAGAACGCTTCAAGGATAATTACTTGAATAAACACTGTATCGGGCCACTCCACAGCGCTGCGGGGAGCGACATCACGCACGTTATCGTCTCTAGTATGTTTGACCGTGTCCTAGGCGGTGTATGCGCGGTCACTGATGGTACTTTAGCCCTAGAGGGTTACGCAGATTCCCTTTCTAAATTGTTCCAGGCCACGGAACAGAATATGGCCAAGAATAACGTCGAGGAAGAGCCGCGGATGGTTGCCACCTTCGCCCAGCGTGTCAGCATCAAGGATAAGATCGAGTCTTCAATAGCGTGCGTGCTCCTTTTGGTACCAGTCTTTTTCACTCGTTTTAACGTGCTCCCTCTTAGCGTCGGGAAGAGAAGTACGTTGGTGTCGGAGGGGTCGGTCGGCTTCTGACAGCGATCATAGAATATTGGAAGACGCTCTTGAAAAGCGCTGTCTTTCGTGGTCACACGTTGGAAGAATGCTTGCAAGTAATCCGCCAGGACGTCGTCACAGTCTGGAACTTTGAGGACCCGGACAAAGTGCGCCTAGCGTCCCTTCCCGATCCCGACCTTCTCAGACGTGTTGTAGTGCTTGCTGGACGACGACATCATCGGAGCTTTACTTCGCACCGACAATCTCGACGACGCCTCTGATGCAACATCAAACGTGTGAGTAGTCTAGGTCCCATACACCATTGCTTTGAAGCGACATCCCCCTTTCAGGGCTTCGTTCGGCACTTTGCTTGCTTCGGGCGTGGAACTCGCGAAGACCCTCGCGACATCGGGGGACATCACGTTGACGATCGCAGGGCCCATCGCGGGCTTTGCGCTCTCTCTGCTGCAAACGATGTATTCGGCGTATCAGGAAGCGTAAGTATACCATACCGCCGCCCGATCGCCCGATGCTGAAGGGCGCTTTCCATCGCCTTGATCTCCAGCAAAAAGGACGTGAAGATCCTCATGGTGTACACCATCGATTTGATCTGCGTCATGCAAGCCGTCTTCCTCCTGGCGCAGGGCGGCCGCGTGACCACCGACACGGTCGCTCTCGCATTGCAGGCCTACCAGAAACCGAGAAAGACGGTGCATCTGATGGTAGACGCGTTCGACGGAAAACTGGGCGTGCTTCCCGGAGGACGCGATTGCGTGCTGGACAAGATCGAGGAGTGGATATGGCGTTACAGCGTTGCAGACCACGAGATCGACGGGTTGAAGCGGAGGATAAGCGAAGCGTTGTCTCCTCAAGGGACTTCCTGACCTATATGCATAATGTCGTGTGATTCTCTCAACGAACGTGGGCTGCTGAGGTGCATTGTATAATTATATTATATGCAGGGGAAGGATAAGTACGAACAACAGTTACCACTGACTCTGGTTCAGGAAATATTTGTGGCGAGCTTCCAGACTAAGTATGTGGACCGCAAAGCTTCCTGCATCGACCATCGCCCAGCCGTGGTGACCCCGCCGTTTGGTGTTGCGGGGAAGGGTTACGGGCGGGTTCATTTTGAGCAGCTGGGAGGAATGAGAGACGCGGATGAAACGTAAGCCGAGTCGACTTGCCGTCTTCCGCACGAGTCTGACGACGGCCTCGATGGAACCACGGTTTTCGGTGCCCTCCTTGACCTTGGCAGAGATGAGTAAGAGGGGAAACGAGTCTGAAACGGCTTCACTTGTGCGGTCACGACCCAATTCCAAATGCCACCTTGGTCGTCCTCGACGCCCTCTCCAGAGTACGTTCGACCGCGACCCCGCCGGCCCTTGGGTATCGTCTTCGGAAGCGGCGGTCCGGGAGGAATGGGAGAGGGTTCCTTGACCTGGAGGGTCGAAGGCTCGAGAAAGGGGGATCGGCTCAGGGCGTGGAAGAGGTCTTTTATGGGGACGGGGAGGTGAGGGGGGAGGTCATGGGACTTGGGGAGGAGGTGAGGCGGGGGTTGTCTGGTCGGCTCTGGGTCCACGAACCAAGGACGGGTGGAGAGGAGCCGACGGCGGAGGGCCTGCATTGGAGAGCGTCGGAGAGTGCCGAGACCGTGATTTTTGAGGAAGCGAGTCGCACACGAGCACTCTTTGAACCGCGATGGGCGTCCGAGCCAGCGTCGTCGTCTGCGTCACCTCCTTCCTCCTCGGTGATCCTCGTCTCCCTCCTCCCCCTTTCCGTGCTCACATTCCCCCAGGCTCTCTCTTCACTCACTGGATCGCAGACTCGTTGACGCTCTGGAAGTCGCCCGTCACCGATGAGCATCTATGGACTGCCGCCTTGTATTATTCCATACTGACAAAAGGTCCCGTTCACGTCCTCTACGTCCTCTCCGCCATCGTCTTCCTCGGCGGTGCGACCATCTTCTGGAGCTTTCGAGACGGTGAAGCTGGCAACCTCATGTTCGACGGCGGAAGCATATGTACGTCTGGCCCTGCGTCGACCCACGCACGTCTAATCACTCCCTCAGTCCTCTACGGCATCACCGTCGTCATGTACATGTACTCCGTCCTTCCGAGTTCGTTCTCGCCCCGTCCCGTTCCACTCCCACTCACGACCTCTTTCCAGACCTGAGCGACAAGTTCACATCCATCCCAATACACTCCATCAAGGACGCGTTTCCACGCTCGCTCCGTTCACCGACCCTGGACCTCGCTTCGAATCACCTCGTGTGCAGCGTAGCGCTCACCGGCGTATTGATTCTCCAAGCAGGTCGCTGGTGGGCTGAACTCTCCGACGGAGACGACGAGCCCTACCTGCAAGAGAAGGATTCGGAGCCGGTCGCCGAAACCCGCCCCCCTGTCGCATCATGTGCTGCTGCGCGGCCGGATCACCGCTAAAATGGGGATGTTTTTGTTCATAACCCCCTACCCCGGCACAGGTCGCACGGTTTTGTGTACAGATCCCCACGGACATCTCCCTGCCTTACTCACGATGTCGCGATTTACATTGTTGCTGTCTTGATATCTCGCTTCCCAAGCATGCTATCCTACCATCTCCCCCTCTTCTGCCGCCACTTGTTCGTCCCTTCTTGCTGTCTTGTGCCAGGATGATTTGGTCAAGCACCGCTACGGTGCTTCCTCTGGGTGAACTCGCAGTGGCGATTCTCGTATACCAAGTTTTGTTCACCATTCGGTATCGTTGTCAATGTCTGAGCAAATGCGTGGATCGTGGAGTGGATTTTAGTGATGATATATAGAGCTGTTTCTTTTTCGGTGACAGCTGTTCTGATCACATGCAGCGGACACAAACCCAGGTCGGACACCATGCGGCTCATTACGCGTACGGATTGGCCGCTTCAAGTTCGCCGCCTTCGACGTTTCAGCCACGGCACGCAAATTCCAACCACCCAGGATACTTGCATTGCGTCTCGTCTGATACCATGCTCAGCTACGCCGAAGAACGCGCAGCCAACATCGCGAGGAACCAGCAACTCCTCGCGTCGCTGGGCGTGGAGAAACTGAAGCCAGCGACCGAGCCCAAGGAGACGCGCCATGCAAAGCCCACGCAGTCCAACGCCCGCACGGCCGGGGGCAAACGAAAGGCGGACGCGGACGCGTACTCGGCCTCGGAGGACGACGTGCCGCACGCCAAGGCCCCGCGCGTCGCCCACGACGAGAACGCGGCGCCCCGCGGGGAGATGGCCGAGGGTCGAAGGCGGAGCTCGCGCATCGCGGGGAAGCCTGCGGACGCGCTGGCGCGCGTCGAGAGGGCGCGCGGCACGCCGCAGCCCACGTCTGTCAAGGCCGTCGTCCCCGCCGCGGCGGGCGCGAAGCGGGCGAGAAGACACGACCCGTGAGCCGCGGCGGTTTTCGCCTTCTCTTCCTTTACGCTCATCCGCGCGTCGCGTCTTGCAGGAAGACGTACGGGTCGATCCCTGGCGTCGACGTCGGTTCGTGGTGGGCGTCGAGGTACGCGCTTCCCCCTACCTTTCGAGACAGATTCGGACGCGCTGACGGGGCGTAATCGCGACAGGGAGGAGTGTTCGAACGACGCTATTCATGCGTGAGTCGAGATGGTTCCTGCGTTCATTCCTCGTTCTGATCTTCGCTTTCGGACTCGAGTCCATGGGTCGGAGGCATCGCCCCAGGACCGCACGGTGCTTATTCCGTCGCACTCTCGGGAGGCTACGATGACGACGTCGACGATGGATATGCGTTGTGAGTTCGTCGCATCATGCGTCGCTCCAAATTATTGATGTTCCGTCAAGCACGTATACAGGCGCAGGAAAGTCGAACTTTTGCTGTGTTTATTCCTGGTGAAAATGACATACATCGATCGTCACAGGTGGTAGGGATCTCAAAGGGACCAAAGCAGCTCCCAAGAACGTGGGTAGACCCCCCGAATTCGCCGCAGTCGATCTAACCATGCTCGCAGCTTCGGACCGCCGAGCAAAGCTTTGACCAATCGTTCGAACACAATCACAACAAGGCACTCAAAGTAGGCTGATCCTCAACTCGCGCAGCGTCCCATCGTCTCAACGTTTCCCCAAGCGCTCCGTGGAGACGGGCAAGCCCATCCGCGTCATCAGGGGGTACAAGCTTCAGTCCAAGTACGGGCCGAGTGAAGGGTGAGCGCGAGCACATCTCGGTTCCGATCACGATCGCCGATCCGTCTTCGCCGACAGATACCGCTACGACGGCTTGTACGTCGTGAAGAAGGTGAGCGTCCACCCTTGGACGTCTGAGCGGACGACTGATGTCGTCGGGGGGGGACAGCACTGGCAGGAAAAGGGCCTCAACAAGGGGGGCTTCCTGGTCTGCAAGTTCGCGTTCGTGGTGAGTCTGCTGGCGCCTCGACCGCTCTGGCGCTCAGTGGCGCCCTTCGTCGTTTTCCCTAGCGTTTACCGGGTCAACCGCCCATCGCTATCAAGTACGTGGACGGAGAGGAAGCCGACGACGAACTGATCGTGAGCGGTGGGGAGTCCGACCGTGACGCCGAGGGGGAGGATGAGTGAAGGTCGATCATATTCCTGGATTGGACTTGGTGCGCTGACGTTCTACTATCGTACATATCAACCCGCATATCTAGTGTACTTATATCCCCCAGCTTGTAAATGCTTTCGTGTTCCTCACTAAATGGTCATTTGGTTGAATCGAATATAGGACACTATCTATCTCACGTAGCATCAGGAAAACGGGGATCAATCTGGTCATGCATGCCTAGCCTTTGGTCACTGCCGGTCACCCTCCAAGTGCATCTACACCGGCTTTGTTTGTCTTTGAGTCCAAGAGTTGAATCATGAACACTGCTCGTCACGTCTTCCCCCTTTGCTCTGAGATCACAAAGCCCCATGCACACCACTACAAGAACATCAGACGTGTTCATCAGAGACATCAGAGTTATCCCAAGCTCCATGGATGATCTGTATTTGTTACTTGATTCAGACCGACTCACGCAAGACTACGCTCGGGGCGACAGAGGAATCTCTCTATTCCGGCAGTCGAGCCCTTGGAAGCTAGATTGCAGACACTGTAGGTAGCAAGTAGAGGACGAAATCACTCTTGCACGATATCCTCTTTTCGTGGTTTCGAGTCCTTTATCTCCCTCCCTTGACCAATCAGCGTCCTCACTTCGTCATCCACCTCGATACCTGAAATCAAGGACGCGTCAACCCTCGCGTTCGGCAAAACGAAAAGGCAGACCCACCGAGACCCTCCTCGCGCACCAACCCAAGCACGTGCTCGATCTCGACGAACCCGTCCTTGTCCACGTCCAGCTTCTGAATGACGGCCTGCCCGACCACGTCGTCCGGCTTATGCTTGATGACCGCGAGCGCCTTCTCCAGGTCCTGGATCGAGATGCGACCCTGCGCGTCCGCAGAGATCATCTGGAGGGAGCTGCCCACGCGTGAATCGTATTCCTGGAGCTGACCGTCGATCTTGGTGAGCATCGTCCGGATGCGCTTGGTCAGCGCGCCGGAAGGCGACTTGGGGTCCTGCGCGAGAGACCGGTCAGTCGCCGATGCGTCGGTGCGCGCACGGAGGGCTCACCTCTTCGGCTTGGAGGTTCTCCGCCATGAGCGTGCGAAGCTCGTCGCGCTCTTTGAGGACGCTGGATCTGGCGGACATGACGGACAGGGCCTCGGCGAGCTCCTTGAGCTGCTCGGTGGTCATGCGGGCGTTCTCCTCTTCCACGACGGGATGCAGCTTCCGAGAGAGGTCAACCCGCGACCCAGCGAACGACCGTCGGGACTCACCTCGCTGTCGGGCAAGAGCGACTGCGCCAGGCGCGCTTCCAGCTCGTCCGCCTCGCGCTTCGCGCGCCGCGCGACCTCTTCTTTCTGTTCTTGTTCCTGCTCGTCTTCGATGAGCTCCTCCTGTTGCTGCAAAACCTCCAGTTTCTGCTTGTAGCTGGCGTTGTCCGAGTCGACCTCGAGTTCGGCTTCGTTCAGCTGTCGCGCCACGTCCCTTGAGTGAGCCACCTCGAGAACAGGGGGAGGACGAGACGCACCAGATTATCGGGAAGACCGCACATGACGCTCTCCAGACCCTGAATGACCGCCGGCTTTCCGTCCTCGTGGTCGCCCTGCTTCTTGTCAAAGTGGAAGGCCCGTCCGAGGATGAGGAGCACCCCCGAGACGCGGTTGTGCAAGTGCAACTGGATCCACGTCGTGAGCTCGTCTCGTAGGCGCGCTGGGGAGACCCCCGTGGTGCGAATGCCTCTCGACTGGCATGCGGCCTGGAGCTCCGACGTGGACAGCTCGTCGACGCCCTCGGCGTAGATGGCTTGATCGTCCCTCCGAAGGTTCATGAGTCGCGAGCGGATGGCGCCTCTGAGGAAGTTGTCGGTTCCGAAGGCGTTGATGCCCATGTATCGACACATGGAAACGAGCTGGGGACGAGAGAGGTTGTCGAGGGTGAGGTCGTCGTCGAAGAGTTTGGCGACGTTGATGATGTCGGCGGCGGAGGGAGGTTCGCCGGTCGAACGGACCTTGCGGAAGAATTCTTTGAAGGCGTCGGTGCCGAGGATGTGGGAATTGGCTTTGAGACCGGACTCTCGCAGGGTCTCCTGGAGAAACTTGGCCATTTCCAGGCGAACCCTGAGGAGCTTGCGTTGTTTCTCTTCCTGTGTCCGACGTGATCAGGGACGGCGGTCGAACAAGGGACGTGCACTGACCGCAGCGAACTTGTCCTCGAACGTGGATGGGAGCATGGTGGGGAACAGCTTGAGCGCGACGGGCAGGAGGAGCTCCATGAAGGGTATGATGACGAAGACGGCGAACGGGACCAGCTTGAACAGATCCTGAGTGGTCCTTTTGAGCTGAGACGCGAGGCCGGTCAGACGAGCACTCGAAGCGGACGCGCGCAACGCACCTGGCGACGCTCTCTGCGCGTCAGGCTCTCGCCATGGAGGATCTTCCACTGGAGTCTGGCCGAGATGCGGACTTCGGAGACGAGCAGCTTCGATCCGTGCCAGTAGTGCTGTGCCTCGTGCTTCACCTTTTTCCATGCGCGAGAAAGAAGGGGCGCATCCTCCTTGGGCGCTGGTGGTGACGGTTTCGGGTCCTGTGACGAACCCTTGGCGACGGCGGCGTTGGTGGACTCATACCTGAGTCGGTGGGGGTGCTGGCGGGGTGCGAGAAGAAACGCCGGGGAGGTAGAGCGGACGAGAAGGAGATGAGAGAAGGCGCGAACGTGTCTGTGGTTAGGTGGGCGGAATGCGAGGGCGTGGCGGGAGCGGGGGAGCCACAGCGACATGGAGGACGACGAGCATAAAACCACGCCGGTGTGACGCATTCGATCGGCCATTTTACGCGCCGGGTCCCTGTTTGGCCGTGTTTGTAGAAAGATGATCTCCCCCCTCCAGGACAGCGCCGAATACAAAAAGGCGCGCAGGCTGCACTACAGGGCCGCGAAAAACAGACACGTCGACCCAGACGCCAACTGGTCCAAGTTCAGGGCCGCAGAAAAGAAATACAAGGCCCGATTTCCTCCTCCCGACCTCTCCGCCGTCCTCGACCTCGCGTTGCTCCAGAGCGCGACCCCACCGACGCTCTACCACCCGACTCGAATATCAGACGACGGATCAGACTCGTTTGTCTTGCCAGACGTGCCGGGTGAGGCGCATAGCGATCCGCCGTCGGCACCATTCACATGCCCGACTCTAGGACTGGTCGTCTTGCCCGCGTTCGTCTCCCCGCAAGATCAACGTCGCCTGGTCCGATGGTCGCTCAGCGAGCACGCGCGCCATCCAAACGAGACCAACCTCGACGCCCACTACCTCCTCCCTGCCGAGGGCATCTGGAACGCCCACCTCCGGTCCTGCACCGATCTCGTTCGAGCCAAGGCGTCGCGCGATAGCGCGTCCCCCTCATCTTCAGGCCCACGCCAACTCGTCTCAAACGACTCCGCCTCTGTGGACAACTTCGACGCCCTCCAGTCGCTCCCGAAGCCACCCCCGGAACCGTCCGCCACCGCGTCAGACCGCCCTGCTTCCGATCTCGTGTCGAAACTGCGCTGGGCGAACATCGGCTGGTCGTATCACTGGGGCAGCAAGCAATACGACTTTTCGAAGGGCAAAGGCGGCGTAGATCCTTTCCTCCGGGATCTCTGTAAACGCGCGGTCGGTTCCGTGCCCTGGGAACGTGTCTTTGACGGACAGGACCTAGAAGGATGGGGAGATGACGACTGGAGGACGTGGAAGGACACCTACGGTCGGCACCCTTTCCATCCAGACGGAAAAAAAAACTCATCTTTCTCAGAGCCCGACGCTGGCATCGTCAACTTTTATCAGACAAAGGTAGATACGCGGACGTCGCGACACGACTTTGGAGTGACGCGCTACAGGACACGCTCATGGCGCACGTCGATCGCTCAGAGGTCTGCGCGACGTCGCCCCTCGTATCCATCTCGTGCGTGCCGTACCGCGACTCGTTTTCGCGCTCACGCGTCCCCACAGGCTAGGGAACGCCGCCATATTCCTGATCGGCGGTCTGACGCGAGATACCGAGCCCATCCCGCTCCTCCTCAGATCGGGCGACGTCCTGATCATGTCCGGTCCGGCCTGCAGACGCGCCTACCACGGTGGGGGGGTCCCCTCGCTCATCTACCCACGCCCGACTGAACTCGGCCGACAGGGGTTCCGCGGATATTGGACGGCACGCTCCCCCGACACTTTTCGGACGACGGCGAGATGACGGATTGGACGCCTTACATAGACTACATGCGCGCCACGCGCGTCAACGTCAACGTCCGACAGGTGTTTCCAAAAGGATTTGACCCGCACGAACGAGAGGGCATGTGACGGCGAGCACCCTCATTTCCCGTGCGGTGGGGAGAAAGGTTCCTTGATGGCGTCCGATCCGATCATATATCATATCATATCAAGGGATCAGGACGGACGCTCGTTTGACACTCCGATGGGTCCGAATATACGAGGACGAGACTGATGACAGAGATGAGGGATGAGGACGTGGCCACCTACGTTATTCTTATCTATGGATCCCGCACACCGAGATGCGCTACGAGTGATGTGGGTCGTTTAGACGCAGCAGTGCAGGAAGCAAGCATTACGTGGTCGAGGACCAACGACACCATGTCATGGACAAGCGACAGGCCCCGCGAGGGAAACAGGGAACGAGGGGCACGTCATCAGCTGGTTCCTGGGCGCTATTCGGGCCCTCCTCCGAATCAACGACCACGAAATGTATTCCGCTTGGAAATGACCCACGTCGGTACGCGAAAACGGTTACATGAGGAGCGTACAGGTCGTCGGAGCCACGAGGCCGATTCGCTCGTGAATCAGAGCTCTTCCTCGTACCGATCTTCCACCGTATTGACGAGCTCTCCAAATATATCGCCGTCGTCTTCCGGGGATACGGGGCTCCAATCCCTGGCGAGCCCGGCGCCTTCTGTGGTCTTCTGGTGCTCCATTGAACGATGCATATGGTCGTCCCAGCCCCACTGATAAGCATCCATATCGCCTAGATCAGGGGACGCTGCATCCTCTTCGCCACCGCTATCAGTATGGACACCGAGGAGACGGGCCAACGCGTCCATATCGACGCGCTTGGCACCGCGTTTTGGTTCAGCGACGACCGGTTTATCGGGGGACGCAGCAGCAGCAGGTTCCGTATCGTCCATCCAGCTGAGCTGGAACAGCGGCAAAAGCGCCTCTCGCTCCTGTTCGTTCCTTAATAAGCTCTCGAGCTCGCCATCGGCGAAAAGCTCTTCGTCGGCAATGTCCTGCTCGGTGCTTCC
>JBBPSZ010000106.1:0-17924 GCA_038093835.1 Strobilomyces confusus
CATGTCTCCGTTGTCATGGCTAATTCATTCGTGTTGACGGGTGACTTCTTCCAGCCATATTGGTGGGAACCATTCGTCCATCCTTACCTTACATGTCTTGATCCTTTCCCAAGCAAAATCTGCCATATACGCAATTTCGGCACCCGGGATCTTCGACAGGCGAACCTCCCTGATCGGGACAATGTTGTTTCTCCACCCCCTGCTCCCTCTTCTCCTTCTCGAAGCCCATTTCCTGTATGGTCGGGATCATCTAGTACTCCTTCCAGAACCCTGGGTAACGTCACAGCTCAGACGTCCCCCGTTCGTCCTACGTTTCCTCTACCGATCACTCGTGGCCGAGCTAACGGTTCGCTGGATCTCACACCACGCCCTCTTACAAACGACGGATCTCGTTCGCCTGTCCGCACTCAGTTCACGGGACCAGGTCCGCTTCTTCGTGCCAATTCGGTCCTCCCCGCGCGGTACTCCCGTGCGCACACTAGCCCACCGAGTGATGTAAGTATCCCCGGGGTAGAAGAAAACACGGAGGGAAATGATACCGCGGAAGAGGATGAAGTGCAAAATATCGTCGAGGAGCGTTTGTCCTTCGAGGGCGACATTACCAATATTCGGCGTGTCGGTGAAATCCAGCTTCCGCGTACTGTCCCCCTCAGTCCTTCCAAGTCTACATCAGGAACTTCCAGGGTTGCGGAGCGCATGGAATCTACCTCATCTGATCGGCCAGCTTCACTCAAACCGAACTCGACTGGGCATGTTTCAAGGGGAGGGGTCAGCTCGTTGAAACAAACCTCCACCGGAACGCGTTACGGAACTGCGCTCGGTGGCAGCGTGGCTAGTCCTGCGAAACCATGGGGACCGGGCACGACGCCTGTATGCCCCCGGTGTGGTGAGAACGTGTATTTCGCGGAGCAAGTCAGTGGGATCATCCTATTGGCTTAGATGCATACTGATTCGGTCGATAGATGAAAGCGGTCGGGAAGACGTGGCACAAAGGGTGCCTACGTTGCACCTCTTGTAATACCCTGTTAGACTCTAAGCGGCTGAATGACAAAGACGGGGATCCACTCTGTGGAAGATGTTACAATAAGGTGTGTCATGCTTTGTGGCTCGCGTCTTCTCTTAACGTTTTTCATGTAGCTTCACGGTCCGCAAGGAAACGGATATGCTTTACTTGGAAAACCCGGCAGCTAAACCTCGCGTCTCACCCGAGATATACCTTCCCTCCACATCTCTAACACTGATGCTGAATAATGGATCTTAACAGGACCCTTCGATATCGTTATTCCACTTGTGTGTTTGTACCACTTCACATGTTGCTTTCCCCTGTCTCCATTAATGAGTCTGGGTGTATACACTCGAGTGTGGACTTTCTCCTTATATATTCCCCGTACTAATAAAGGCGAATACAGAGCTCTAGCAAAGGTGGAGTGACCCAGCTACCTTAGTCGTAGTACATATCATATCCTGTATTGTCTACAGCTACCTCGCGACTCGGTCGAATAAAAAAGCGTCGAGAGCGATACCTCCTCCAAAATCTCCCGGTTTTCCCCCGAATCCACCGAGCACCAATCTCAGAACACGTCCATTATGATTCTGTGCAGCAGCACGAGCTCGGGACAAGCACAGTCCAGGACGCCCTTTGGGAGAAATAAAACCCTCTCCAAGGTCTTGCGCTGTCCGTTTTGTCCGCGGGTATGGAAAACATGATGGGACTGATACCTTGTTTGCCTGGTTTGAGACGCGGGTCCGAATGTCGCCATACTGAAATCGATGCTCACGCCGTAAGTGGGCGGAAAGGGGAGGGAACGCAGCAGGGAGGACTCCAGAAAAGAATCGATGACGACAAAGACGTCTTGCCCTGTCGCGTGACAAACATGCGCTGCTGCTATGAGAGCTCTTCAACCATTGTGCGCAGTTCGGGCACTAGGATTTAGAATTCATCACCGCCAATCTTCCGCCTTCCTAATTTGAACTCCTCTGGCGGATGAGTCGACGGAGAGTGTTGTCGTCCAGGTCACCGCTGAGAAGCTGACGTGCATTGCGGGGAAAAGTAGCCATGCCTGTCGAAACGTGGCTCTCTATTTGAGCTCTCCTGCTCATTTCTCTGCCACCGTGGCCGCGTACTTCCTCCTGCCGGTCGGAGCCCGGCGACGGCGATTGGCACTTTCTTCCCACAAATGGCAGCAGTAAATAATCAGTTCGGCGGATTTTGGTCTTCTTGCGCGAAAACAAAAGGGTCGATGCCTGCCGATCGACTGTGGAGTTTCAGTAGATTCGCTCGAATCCATTTGTGCTCCAAACCTTAACGTGCGTGTGCCCGTCGAACACGACGCTTCAAGATAAATGTAAACGGTGAAAACTGAACGCCCTGTGTGTTTTGTTTGTTGCGCGGGACGACCGTCATGTCGATGAAGTTAACTCTGTGTTCGCAAGTACGTTTCCAGAATTAAAATGCCTCGGTCATTCTACCAAGCGTTTCAATGTACTTACAACGAGGGAGCTGCGCGAAACCAGCTCTTGCAGCTTACGTTTAGACATTCATTAAGTATGATACTGTTGGAGCTGCCCCAAGATACTAGTGACAGCGCAGTTGAAATGGGCACCAAACTGAATACACACCAAGTTTGGATATTTCCTCATCCCACAACGTATCCATGTGGGGTAGAAGACTCGGGAATCAGTGCTCACGGATGGGGAGCCTCTTGCGTAACACGAACTTGAAACATCTCGTCGTGACCCCACTTCATTCGCCCTCGCAAGAACAGTTACAAATGCTGTTTCGCTTGATGTGGAAATTCTGCCAGTAGTGGTACATCATGGTCCGGTGGTGACTCTTTAATCTCCGCGTCCAGGGTGATCGTGACCATGTAGAAAGTGTCCTTCGTGCACCGTGACGCATCATTTGAGGTCTTGGCCAGTGACCACATACTAAGCTTAGTCATGAGTCACGACAACATTGCGCGTCTGGAGCACTTCCCATATTCGTGGCGCTGAGTAAGGACTGGGTGAGCTGACAACCCTGAACGGTTCATCTTGAGACCGACTACTTTGGACTGTGGCCGTACTCGTGGAAGACGCGTGGTACTCGACAGCAGCCGCGGTAGAGCCGCGGTGAGATGTGCATGTTGGTGAACGATTAAAGAAGGTTAGTAGTACTAGTAGTAGCGCCTGCCACTGACAGCCCGAACTAGCCCCGGGGCCTCGGGTCAAGGGTTGCCAGTGATTACGCGGCTGGAGCACAACCTACCACTGGTAAGCGTAATAAGCAGCATCTCAAATCAGGATTTGAAGATGACGCGCCGCTGGCCCGTCATGAATTCGAGTGGTGGCAGGTGGCATGTTGGCAGGGTTTAATACGGAGGTGAGTGATTACTATCATTCTTTATTTCATCTGGTGAGGATACTCAGCCAGCTGCCGGGCCCTCAGACCTGAGGTTCTGACTAACACCGTACCTGAAATGTTTTAAGCTTCAAGTCTCCCCATCTGTATCAGGCTTTCATCTGGTGGGAGCAGCCCCGGGGACAGAGACGGTCTGAGATAAAGCTCATGGGAGCATGTAGATGGCCTGGGCCGTGATGCTGGGCGCCGGAACCTCTTGATTGGTGGCATGCTCGAAGTGGCTGCCTGGCTGCCCACTCGACTGTTATGTTTTCGAAATTTTGTCTCTGAGATGTCTTTTTATCACCAATCTGACATGGTTCCCACCAGATCTTCTGCCCGCTCTGCCCTGCTCACCTGGCCATTGTTTACAGCTGGTTCGCTCACTCACAATCCCCGACTCCCACGAAGTGGGGGAGGGTTTTCTTCGTGCCATCTCAAGCAAATGAACCTGTGGGAACATTTAGTCAACTGAGGAAAGTATTCCCGACTTCCTAAATCAAGAAAGTTTTACCTGTTCATATTCACCTGGCCACGATATCGGGAAGTAGAGACACCCCCCTTCAAGTTTACCTGATAAGCTTCCGTTCCGGTGAAGGTGTTCACCCAATTTATGAAAGCTATGCCAGAAGCTAATGAGGAAAACATGCGGATGGCATTTTCGCAAGCGTTGCGAAGGAGGTTGGTTCGGACTCGTTTTCATGGACCATCCCCCTCATCGACGATCTAAGGGAGACGAAGACCGTCGTCGCATTCGAATCTCTCGACTTGCGTCCGCCTCGTCTCGCCAATTTTTTCCCAGGCCACTGTCGCTCGGCCCCGTCGACCGACTCCATTTCGGGAGACCCCAGCGAATAGTACTCGCAGCACCACCATTAATCGAGTCGACAATCACACCACTGGCGCGGACGACGCGCGGAAGCTCCCAGGGGCCAATGGAACAGGGAGATGAAAATGACGTCGACCAGGAATGTTGGCCGCATTTCAAGCGCGTTGACACAAACCGCTGAGCGGGCGTGTATACGGACAGGACTGCTGCGACGCCCACAGCAGGCATTGCTATAGACGTCAGCACATGAGGAGTACTCTGGCACGCTGCTTGAGGACAGGATGGCCGAGCCGCTGCGCTACCCGGGCTAGCAGCGACCCCATACGAAGCCGAAGATCCAGCTCGCGACGATGGCAAGGTCACGAAGGCCCATGAGGAGGGCCAGGAAGGGAAATCAAAGCTCGAGGAGCTGAGAACACGGAGAGAGAAGCTCGATCGCATCCACACACATACCCCAACCCATCAGCGACTCGCTCGGCGATCAGCTACACTGATGACGACAAGTCGCAGGGTATCTTTAGGCGATACTTGGATGACCCAAGGCGAAGCGTTATATGCGCAACGCCGTCACAGACTAAGGTCAAGCGATCGTCGATACGACAAAGATACCTGCAGGTGAATATACACTAGAAGACGATCGGCGAAGGTGAGCAGGGCTGCCAGACGAAGCCCAGACGACGGCAAGCATGTGTGCGAAGCGCATCACTGCGACCATGATCGACAAGCAGACATGGAGCATCCTGGTGGTATTGTCATAAATTCGGTCTCTGGGAGTCGGGGAACTGGCGCCTGTGCGCCGCTACGATATCCTAATTTGGCCTGTTCTATACCGGATCCGGGTCGCAGGGCGGCAATGGTACTACTTGACAATTGGCCCACGAGCACAAATGTCTGCCGTCTACAAATTGTACAATAACATGGAAGCCTTGGTGTGTATACTGTACCATTTCAACCGATTCGTCATGTTAGCACACACCATCTGTCCTGCCGACGAACCAGTTTCCTGGTCGTCTGTGTCACGCGTCACGTGGGTGACGAATCGATCGAAATGGTACAGTACGGGTCCACAACGCCGAGTGGCAGCCGCCGAATGCGACGAAACGCAACCAGTTTAAAATCACTGTCGCTCGCGTTTCAGAACGAATATGTCGCCTTCCGCCGTTATTTCCTGACCAGAAAATCGAACCCATCGGCGTAGAAATTGCCAGATTTGTGTTCTAGTACTTACATTCCGTTAGACCACAAATGATTTCCTTCGACTCGAGTCGACAAGACATACGACATGTTGTCACGATGTTGACTTGGGCGAAGACGTCGTTTTGCATGGCTCATACTCTAACAACTGCTGACCACCCACGTTCTATCACTCCCATCCGCCCTTGTACTCACCATTGAATGTGTGTACTGCGATGGCATCCAACCATCCGTTGTTTCGGGGGTGTTTATGTAAAGCTAGACGGGAGAACGTGAGTAACCGACGCTCGAGTGGAGTTTGAAGGCACCCCCGGTTCGGACTTGGTGCCGAGTTGGCGGTGAGTCCCATTTGCTTCGCTTCCCTCTTCCCCTTCACTCGCTACCATTGTTGTTCAAAGTACTCTCTGCTGTTTAGGCATGTTCTTTCCCAAGCTGTCTTGCTGGTTTTCTCTGCTCGGGTTGTTGTCCATCGTGCCAGGAGTGCTTACTGACGATACTAATCTGACCTCCACTTCACCCAGTCATACCACTGTCCTTATCCTCGGTGGAGGTATGACTGGCGTCATCGCTGCTCGAACGCTTCATGAACAAGGCATAAATGACTTCATTATTATTGAGGCGAAGAATGAACTAGGTGGTCGCATGACTCACAGGGCTTTCGGTGTGCCTGGTAGACAAGTCGTCATCGAGTTGGGTGCAAACTGGATCCAGGGAACACAGCAAGGCGACGGCCGTGCAAATCCCATTTGGGAATTGGCACTCAAACATAATCTGACTACCGCCTACAATGACTACGGAAGCGTTAGTACGTATATTATTTTATCAGACATGCCAACTGTGCTGATGATACGTAGCTACCTATGACGACAGTGGTTATAACAACTACACTGATGTGCTGAACAACGCGATTAATAATTTTGATCAGGCCACTATTCTCGCAGGTATGGCCAACCCCCATACTCCGTCCAGAGTGTAGTTATCAGTACGGATTAGGCCAACGGTTAGAAGAAGGCGAAGTTGATATGAGTCTCAGGTCTGCGTATGGTCTCATGGGTGTCAGCCCGAAAACACCACAAGAGGTTGTCAGCGACTATTTCCAGATCGACTTTGTAGGTGAAATCCGCATTGCTTATCAACTGGACTGAACTGTTCACCAGGAATGCAAGTCATTTCTTATCATGTGGTGAAGAATGCTAACTCCTTCGGTCGGTCACCACCCAATGCAGATGCGCAGGTACGCGCATAGTTTAATGTAATTATTTATTTGAGTTAAGTATGTACGGTCAGTCCCCCTCACAAACTTCGTGGCTCGCTTCTGCCTGGGTAAGCCCTAGCTGGATGCGGCATTGAACCTGTCCTCACCTTTGATAGAATAATAACTTTACCTACGTCCCGGAATCTGGTGGATTCTCCGGTGACAACCAAATGTCCGTTGACCAGCGAGGGTTCTCTTACATTGCGCAGGCGGAAGCAGCAGAATTTTTACAACACAACCAGGTAATCTATAATGAGACCGTCAATCTCATCGCGTATGGCCAGGATGATGTCACGGTGCATACAATCAACGGTCTGAAAATCACTGCGGATCATGTTTTATGCACTTTTAGCGTCGGTGTTTTCCAACACGATGATGTAGTTTTCCAACCTCCCCTGCCTGGTTGGAAAATTGAGGCCGTCAATAGCATTGAGATGGTGGGTTGTCCAGCGTGATTTTATCCAGATGCTTACCGGCCTTAGGCTACATATACGAAAATCTTCTTGCAGTTTGATGAGACTTTCTGGTTCCCAACGGAGGTGAGAGCCCCAGTGTCACGCTGTAAATATTCGTGTTACCATGTCGTGTCAGATGGGATTGTATGCGGCTCCGCAAAGAGGAAAGTATCCGATCTGGCAGAGTCTGGATTACGTTGGATTCCTCCCAGGTTCTGGTGTAATCTTTGTCACAGTTACTGTGAGTCATTACTGAGCTGGAATATTAACGAGCGTTACTCTTATACAATGATAGGGAGATTGGTCTCTCTACGTCGAGCAGCTCACCCCTGATCAAGTCCAAGCGGAAGTCATGGAAGTTCTTCAAGCCATGTATCCTAACATCACTGTTCCTCAGCCTGTTGACTTTTACTTCCCAACTTGGACTCCAAACAAGTTATTTCGGGGCTCATACTCTAATTGGGGGCCGTCCTACGTACCCTCTCACTCGGAAAATCTGAAAGCGACACTCAATGACCGCCTTTGGTTCGCTGGCGAAGCTACAAGCGTGCGATACTTTGGTGCGTCGTTCGTGCATCTCTGCCACTGCGTTGTGTGCGCTCACTGCACATGCTATCCACTCAGGTTTCTTACAAGGCGCCTACTTGGAGGGCCAGAGCGTGGGGTCCGCCCTTGCTGCGTGTATCCAAGGAAAGGGAAATTGTGAACGCCCTCACGTCGGGATCTCGAAGAACGCCCAGCCGTATCCGAGCATTTTGACTTCTCCCTCGTAACGCTCCAATCTCGGATTCTATGCTACCGGTTCATCATTAGCACCGTGATTACCAACGACGAGGACGCAGTGGCTTTCAAGTTATACCTTTCTTTTAGACCATTCTCCTCTGTATTATTATTATACTTGGGGCCGTTCGCTACCCCAACATGACGGTACTTTTCGAAGCAAAGCATGACGGAGACAAAGGAAGGTTTGTCCAGTGAGCTTGAAGCTTGAGATGGCAGTCATCTTATTTTCTGCAAGACCGGTAATCAAGCTTCAACTTGTTGGACATTTGGGGGTGGAGTGGGTACCAGGTCGCATACGAGCGGACCGAAGTTGATCCGACACAAGCAGCGATAGTCAACGTGTCGTCAAGCGGAATCTTGTGGTCGAAGATAACCAATTCATCAACATGCTCCTCCCAGCTGCTCGAAGTCCTGCTACGGGGACACCCGGGCTGAAAAATAACACCGTGCGTTCAACTCAACTAATAATTGATATCCAAAGGCAATGGTTATCAAATCGACAGCAAGGGATGTGGCGACAGTGGATATCGTTGGCATCTACCATAGCATAGCATTACCGAACTTCCACGTGTTTCTCATCCACAACCGCCTCCACTTTCGCGTCCACCGAAGAATTCCTGCTGGCACCCCCTGTGGGGTCTTTGTTGCTCACGTTTGGCACTGGTCCAGTGAACCAATGTACACCTCCGTATACGGGGAAGTAATACCACACGACCGAGAGAATCAGAACACCACCCAAAACGACAACTGTATAGTTCATGTTAGGCGTACTCGTTTGGGGGGTCGTCGGGAAGAAGAAGACGAGAACCATGAACGCCATGAAGGAGACGGCGATGATGGCCACGGGGAGACTCTGCACGAAGGATCAGCATCCATCTCCATAATGGACCTCGGGCAGGCCTTACGAATATTCCGAGATTGAATGGACCAGGCTTGAAATTATTCTTGAAGATGAACCTTGCAGCGATCGGAATGGAATATGCAACGTAAAGCCCAGTAACGGACAGTGCGAAGACGGCATCGATAGCTTGAGCGCCTGCGAGGGAGAGAAGGCCAAGCAGGGTTGCAATCGCGGCGACAAACCATACAGTATTCACAGGGGTACCAGTGAAGCTGTTCATGCGGTATAGTATATTCGACAGAGGCAGGGCACCATCACGAGCGAAAGCAAAGGATTGGCGCGAAGACGCGAGGACCTGAATAAGTTATCAGTGTGTAGCAGACGTATGTAAGCGGTGAAAATTTACCATGCTAGACCCCATCATGTATCTAATTACGAGATAAGCAAGCAGAAAGATCTGCATAAGTGAAAATGAGGACTGACTGCCCGAGGATAACGAATGACCATAGGGCAAGGGTTCCTGTTCGTCCAAAACTATGTAAGAAGATTTGTGCCATGGGTTGAGGGCTGTTTGTGAGGCTTGTGAGATCTGTTCCCATGCAGAACGCGAGAGAGACGTTAATGGCTATGTTCCCCCAATTTTAATGTCATTGTCAAACCAAATGATCTCATCAAGGGGTATATGCGTACCCCAACCAAGTATACTGGAGATGCCGATAGCACCGACCTGCATAAATTAGCCTGAGAAATAGAAAGTAAACAGCCCACTCACGATCGCCCATGGCACGGCAGTCGCTGCGTTGGAAGCTTCCTCGCTGATGTGTACACTCGAGTCAAACGAACCTGGTTGTTTTGAATACTATAAACATACTCCACGCGCGGAAGAAATAATAAAAGACGATGAACATACATATGGTCCAAAGAGGAGCAAGGAAGGAGAGAACAAATGCATACCCGCTTGGCCAGCCATTAACTAAGTAACCGAATGAGGCACTGTGCAAGAGCCGACTAAGAGGACGAACCGTTCGCGAAATTTCCGAGGGCAAAGCTAGCGCTATTTATGTATTCCCTGGGGGTCGCAGCTGGAAGACCAATGATAACAGCAAAGCAGAGGCTGATATCGAGGGTTAGTATTCATGCTGAGCACACAAGACAATTTCCACGATGGAAGGAAGCACGAGAGATGACCAGACGAGACACCCACCAGAAATTAAGTACGATGTAGAGATTCTGCAGCCGCGCGAGGACGTCAGTACCAAGAGAGCAGATAATACCATGAGAGGAGACTATTGCAACATATATCCCGCTGCATAAGATCGCAAGGTGAGTAAATCAGAGGCACCAACTTAGACTTGTAAACGCACAAGGTTTGGGCTTGCGTAGCAACAAAGTTCTGGTTACCGATGTTGATCGCCGCGGCAATCTGGATGGCACAGCCCCAGTCGATGGAAGCTGAGATACCAACCGTGACGAAATACGGCGTCATTAAACCAGTCAAGAGCACTGAGCAGGATCGAATGCTCACCGACTGCTGCAATTGACCCTACAGTATTGGCGTCTGACAGAACAATAAATAAGCTGTAAAGTGCGTGCGTCATGTTGACGTACATCCAACGATCCAGGAGAGGAGATTTCTGCAGCGAGGAGAAGATAGCGAGTGCGTCCAAAAATAGAGCTATACACATGACGCATCGTTTATCTCGCTGCTCCGGAAATGGTGGATAGCGTGATTCACACCACCTGAAGTGGGCGCGGCGGAACCGAGCTCTGCCATGGACATCCCAATGCAAAGGATGAAAAGGCTTGCAACCGCCCACTATAGCCAGCACGGGCTCGTGAGCACGTGGAGTAACGAGAAAACAAAGCCACGGATAGCACAAATTGCGCATATCGATGAAGCCGGAATATCGAATAGGAAAGGGCACGAATGTTGGACGTACTCCCCACACCATTGCTGACGGACCACCGTTTGGAAGCGAGTAAACGAGGACGGAACTGGGCAGTGTCATCGAGGCTAAGCATGTAAGAGGACTCTGGATATGCCCGGGGTACTCACGCAATCGATGGAAGTAGGCCAATTATACTGAACGCGATTCCAAAAACCTGCGGAAACGAGTCGATCAGTGGCTTCTTGCGAAACAGCAATTGGACTGGTCACCTCGAATGGAGTGAAAGCCCTCTTGAATTCCTGCTTATAGCCAAGCTCTGCGAGAAGTTGTTCGTCTGCCCTCGCGACGGCCTCCTTGTTAGTCATGGTCGTAGACGGAGGGTGTGAGAGAACTCAATGATGGGTTATCGGCAACGGCGATACTTTTATCCGGGAACCCGGCGTCGAGAAGTCCGGGAACAAAATATTTCGGGTCACCAAAGATATTGATAAGGGCTCCGAGATAGCGCCGCCCGGTGAGTAAACGCGTATTAATCTACGGGTGTGATTAATTTGCAACAAACCTCGGCATTTCTATTACCGATGGAGGTAGTGACATGGAGCGCGGAATCGATGCATCATGCTGCGGCCTCAATGTTTGGTATCAGAAAGAGAGAACCAGAACCGAAGCCACGTTCCCTTTGGGGATGAGTACTTGAGTACTTCAATACTTGTATCAACGAGTCAGTTGGCACGCGACACAAGCACTTCCATTTGCCTTCGGTGGCTGCAGCCTTGAGATCTACGCGCTACCATCCGTGTGGTTCAGATGATTGGTACTAGACTTGACTTGAATGATGAAGGGGTGACGAGTGTGCAACAAAAGCTTGTTGAAGCGCCCAACGCTGAGACACGTTGAGCGTGTGAAAGTTTATCCAGGTTGGCGCGGACCTCGCGGGCCGCCCCTACCGCATCGCCCATATCACTCAATTGAGCGCACAATACGACAGAATGGGACGCGGTACATGCGGTGCGAGTTACTAGGCCCTTGCCCGTATGGTATGCTTCGTCAAGTGAGGTCTTCGGAGGGCCTGCCAGGAGCCTTCTGTTGCATTTGCAGCAGCGACATCCAGCAGCCTAACGTACTCGTCGATGAGGTGCGCTGCAATGCCATGGAGCGACGGACTGTATATGATATGGAGTCAGTGCTTCACGAACTTGAATGACTCGCAACCATTTTCAAACCCATTACTAGTTGAGGAATCAGGAGAACTTAGATCGTATATTTGACGCTAATAAAATCCCTGCATACAGCGCACCATGATCTCCGAGTTTCAAACCTTCAATGCTAAGACAACACCCAAGTGCGAAACCACTTGCAGCCACACTCGGAGCCTTGTGACTCGGACCCACGGTCATGGCCTGGATGGCAGTGTCAGGAATATTCATTCTCTGGTTGGTTCGTTCAGAACGCACCACTGATATGAAATTATGATTGGTCGACCGATATGCGAAGACGCTTTTGCGGCGGCGGCCCTAGATCTGCTCCGTAGAACTCGACCGTCTGAGGCGATCCCCGTTTTCGTAGTCGAAGCACCGCGGACGACGTTGAGCGGTCTTGTTCTTCACACACCATGTCCAAAAGTGCTGGTGAAGGGACCATTGATGTGTCGTCCGAATGTCTATCATGCAAGCTAGGGGCATTGTCAGATACCACAGTTGTTGGCCTCTCGAAGTCTTTCTCTGTGAGAAGCTGCCCTTGGAGGATCTTTCCCATGTGCGTCTGCGCAAATGGTCGCCCCCTGTTCCGGATGGCGAGCAGCGCCATCACAGAAGGCAACGGGGAGCTTGAGAACATGATTTCGTTTTCTTCGAAACTTCCGGGTATGTTGAATAGATTCCGGCGAACTAGCGTGTCGCTCGGCGACCCTGTCGTAGGTACGCCGAGAAAATGACACAGCCTAATATATGACGTATAGTCTCTCAGATAGAGCTGCCCCGCAGACACGTTCAGCTGGTCGATCAGATCCCAGGGTGGAGTCCAGTCGGAGGGGAGGGGAGGGATTGAATAGAGCCTAAGGTCGTCTGATGGTCTCATACGATGAGACATGCATGGTGCGTACACGTGAAGGTGCACGGATCTACTGGCTCTGATGTATGGTAATAACCTGTCGGCTTCAAATGGACTCAGCAGAACGAGAACGTGATTATGTTCCGTTTTGCTAGAAAGAATCCACTGGACGGGTCGGAGATATTGGTCAACGGTACCCCAAGTGGACTCGAGTTTAATTGTCTGGCAGAAGTCTACCGTAGCCAGGATAAACGGACTCCAGACGTCTGCTTCATTAGTAGCTGCGGATGTTTTTTCGAATGTCGTAAAGACAGGAAGAAAGGGACTTCCAGACTGCAACGGAGGGATGATCCCGGTCTTGACGAAGGAGACAACATCCATGTGAAGAAAATGTTCCGCAGATCTTGCCCTTGGAGGTAGTTCCACCTCTCGTTCGCGTTCGCGCTCACGGCTGATCTCTCTCTCTTGTTCTTGTTCTAGCTCTGCACTGCGCAGTGATAGGACACCAAGGTCTCTGCAACGTTGCCGGATCCCCGGAACTGCTGACAAATCACTGTGGACGTTTTGAATTTCATCATGTGGAGCATACAAGTCAGCTAGCGATTTGCTGTCTGACTGGAGCCATGCATGCGAGAGCTGCTCTGGAGTGATCTCGTTGCGGCAGAACTTGGACCAGGCGTCATATCTTATGCTATGATTCATGCCTTGCTGGGCCCAGTAAGGAGCTCGCTGTTGGATATCAGTCCAGGTCTCGTGCATCGTCCAGCATACAATGTCAATCGTGGTGATTCGGAGGCTTGGGTCTTTTTTCCCGGTTACAGTGCGGATACTCTGGTCAACCCCAAGCGGCGCAAAAAACATGAGAGTGTGACCATGACCCAGCTTCCGCATCCGCATGCAGCCTAGGAATAACAAGTCATGAAATTTGACGATCATATTGCCACGCGGCGACGAACCTTGCACAAGAGCATCCTTGGTCAACTTGGGACCCAGTGTGACCGCTGCTCGCGACCAGGCAGGGAATTTGATGTCAGTCCCTCTTGTGTGTGGATGATCCAGGTAGACGAGGCAGTGGTCTAATCGCTGAGAAAGCGCGGACGATGACATTGGTTGCGTAACGCCATTCCGTGCGAGTACCATTAGCTCATCGTCGTTGTTAAAATAGATGGCAGCAGTGGCACCACGGACGATGCTGAGCCATGCTGCAGCCACTTGACGGTTGGATAAATCAAGGATTTGTGCCCCAACATCGAGCAAGACATGAATTTCGGGTCGTTGTGAAGATACCAATCGGAGAAGCTCAAGAGCGGTCAGTGGTTCACCGTTCTCGTATGTGACCATGTAAAAGTCGTTCGCAGGCTGCAAAAGGTGTGCAAGAACCCCAGCATTGGCCCCCCGCTGATGATCAAGGTCGTGCTGGATTACGGACGTAGGTAACAGCCAGCGCCCATCATTTGTTCCAGAAAACCCTGACATTTTGCTCAGCGAAGAGTTGAGCAGCATGAGACGGATTGTGCTCACCGGTCACAAGCTTTTCCCGCTCCTCTGCTAGATCCCAGCTAGATCCGCATAGTTTCCAGGGAATCTCTTTCGCCTCTCTTGGGAACACCACGTGTGCGAGATAGAAATCTATAGCTGCTTGACTCCGAGAAAAAATGGGGTACACGACCTTGTCCCATTGTTCCGATGATCTGAGGTTGATCTCGCGAAGTTTTCGAAGGGACTCCGGCACTGACCCTCGATTGTATTCTTTGACCCAAAGTGCGTATTCATCATATGGGTCGTCCTGATCAAGCAGGATTTCGAATGCAGCTCGTAGTTGCGCCTCGCTGAGGCCGACATAGTAGTAAGATAGGCATGTGAGAATGATGGTGATATCTGGATGGCCAAATTGAGTGTTCGGTGCTGGCACGTCTTTGGCCCGATACGGAACGGCAAGCATAGTGGAAGTTCGTCGAATTGGACGATCATCGTCGCCCAACAGTCGCGGCCGCAAGTCAAGGCCATAGTCGACACGCCACCTCCGGTCTGCGAGAGCGAACAAGAGGATGTTCGAGGCCAGAAGTCCGCGGAGTAGCAGAAGGCCACTCCAAAGATGGCTTTGATCAGAGTGCTTAGCGTAATTCTCGACCCTCCTCACCGTATCAGGAACCCGAAGAACATCCTCATCAGATATGAAACTGCGAATTGCATCGCGTAATGCAGGGGAGGTCTGTTGAAAGTTGAAACCGGAAAGACGTCCAGCCATCACGCCCTCCACGATCATTGGTATCAACCGTTGACCAAGATCGGACGCCCGAACAATGCGAATATGGGGAAATGAACCAGGTGGACCACCCTCATACTCCACGAAATCAGGATGGTTTCTTGAAAGAGTATGGGCATGCTCCTTCACAAGCCGAAGGACCTGCTGAGTAATTGTCCATCTGTCTGGATATCCATCGACATATTGCTGGAGTCCCATCGTATAAATCAACTGGAAGCGGGGGTGAAGGATTTCGTCGCTCTCGTCCAAGACATCTCGGGCATAAGAGTCAATCCATTTCTGAAGGCTCACCCACTTAGGTGCATCGCGTTGTGCACCCAGCGCATTTCCTTGTTTGCCATGATATGTGGCCCGAGAATCATCCTTTTTTCTGTGGCCTGCAGGCCGACACAACCACCGAAACATGCTACCGATGATGCCACCCTCTGGCGGCTGGATCACAACGGTCAGTGATCAACTGCCATCGACCCGGATACGATGGTCCACCCACTGGATTGAGTGACATGGCTCTCGTGACATGCTTGAAAACTGATTTCTGAGATTTCAGTGGCGTGTCGATAGCAAGTTTGTCTTTTTGTAGCTGTTGCTCCACACTCATCAATTTGAGCGATACCACATGCTCAGGCTGGACAAGTAGAGTTCCTCGCTCAGCCACACATTTGGATATAAGCGTGCGCAGAATGGCAATACCGGGACTGATTGCCCATTTGTCGTCTGACGAACGAGAGAAGGGAAGATGGTATACGGGTCTGTTGGTGAGGCCGCCGAGACGAGAAACCAGTAGTTCGAACATCTGGACCGTCAGTGCTTTCGGAATAATAACACGAGCAAGCTGTTTTCCATCAGCAAGAACAGCAGAAACGATTGGAATGATCACGGATGATTTCCCCTCGCCCATGTTGACTTGCATGACAGTGTTCTGCCTGGATTTTGGAGATATCATCTCTATCGCCGTCTCAGCCTGGATACGACGAATGAGAAAGTTTCCTTGGATCTAGCATAGGCGAACAGAGACGTTAGCAAAGATGAGTACTCCAAGACAAGATGCTCACCTGGATCAAGAGCCAATCTGGGTGTTCCTCAGCATTCCATCCGTCACACCCTCCGTTCTCTAATTCCTTCGCAAATTCTTCTTCTGGACCATCGAGGGCAAGTCGAAGCAATCTCCGAGCACGTTGTAGTTCCAAAAGGAGTAGAGCTAATGACATGAAACATTTCTTCCATTGGGAGGGAGGGTCGATTAGCGAGGTGGAGGCTAGACATCGCAAGAGTAGATCTGCAGCAATTGGTGGCCATTGACCGAATTGATCGAGTGCTTGTTCGTAATCGGTCACGGGACCTAAGCTCGTCTTGACGATGCCTAAAGCACCCACGTAGTTGGTTTCGCATTCTGTAAGGTGCTTATAAAGTGCGCCTATGCGACCCATCGTCACTCCGAGAGTCGTCCGAGGTTCATTGTATGCGCCTACGCTCGTCTCGAGGAGAGCGAGATATGCTTGTTGAAACGAGGAGCTGGTGTGCAGAGATGTGAATAATCGTTTCAATGTGAATTTTGTATCATTTAATGGTTCAGATGTCTCGTTGCCCTGCTCATCATCTCGTCGAAAAATATTTGGCAGTGGTAGTTTTGGGGCGACGCGCTCGGAAAGCAATTGACTGAGGGTGGTTTGCCATTGCGCGTGCTCGCTGAAAGATGCAATCGGGTGTCGTTGGGCGGGAAGTCCAGGTCCCGTAATGGCAATCTTGAGGCGTTCCTTCAGCTTGAAGTTGCGAAAACAGCTAGAGAAGAACTGCTGTAGGCCCGTCGTCAAGCGTGCCACATCCCAGATGCGAGAATCCAGCGAGATCGTTGGAATGGTTTCAAATGGCCAGTCCTTGAGGAGGTACTTAGTGATGGTGTCGACGTCCTGTTTCCCAAAGTCCGAGTATAAACACCACTCCGCGCGGCAAGAGCGGTGGATGTGATCACGCAAGACCTGTTCAGCGGGTTGGTATCCATGGGAAATGTTGTAGTCAGCTTGAGTGAGTGGACTGCCAAAATCTGATTCCGTATGCGTAGCGAACGCTATCAGCATTGAAAGAAAGGCGATTTGATGTGACCGTGAACAGTACGCCATCGTTGGAAGAAGGAATAACAGCTGAAACCGTAAATTACTTCCCTTCTTCATCTCCAGGAGGTGACTATGTATCTTAGTCACAAGTGTCCGTATCGGATCTAGATCTTGTTTGTCTGAGCTGTCAGCGAGAGTCGTTTCTACCTCGATGTTGTTGTTCCACAATTCTACCCAGTAGAGTATCGTGTCCATAGTGGGTGTATTTGCTGTCCAGCTGTAAACAGCAGACGACGCGGCGAAGGCAATGTCCTCGAGGTCCACGTCCAACTCCGGGGTCAAGTAGCTTTCGTCAACGGCGATGTTTTCTGGGCAGCTGTGTTGTGCGGATTCTGATGGGAATAAATATGCAGCTCGTCGCGCAGCACGCTCCCTCGCAGCCACATGAACATCCTTGCCGACACGGGAGTCGTGATTCCAGTAATATGTTTTCTGGATTTCCTCGTATGCAGCATTAATTTGAGGATATGGAGTTGAAGTCCAGTCTTCGGCGCCATCGAAAGCCTTGAGTTTCATGATTGAACGACATCCGGCGGACTGCAAGAGATGGAGTCCTGCCTGGGCACCCGTTTTTCCAGTCAATGGATCCGGGCAATGACAACTAGTCATGGCGTGGACGTAGGCGAGAAGTCGCGCGCTCCCCAGGCTGCCGTTCCCCATCAAACACCCAAGCTCTGTATTCACATCGTAAATGTGATACAATGGTTCATTAGATCCGCGGAAGGAGTGTCCAGCGGAAATCCGAACCCAATCATCATGTCTCTTTGGAAAGCCGGTCGGTATGAGAACCCGTCTCGAGACGTGCATGTGCGGTACGAGGACCCCTTCGGGCTGGACTTTCTGCCGGAGAACCAGCAAGTTCTCTAGTCCAAA